>JBBYHO010026424.1:1599-11856 GCA_038382025.1 Adansonia gregorii
CATCATGCATGACATCATGCATGACATCATCAATAGGAGAGAATTTAGTTTGAATAAAAACAAACTTGTAACAAGTTAAAAAATTATGTATTCAAAAAATAAAATTTCACATATAAAATTTAATCGACATAGGGTTCTTAGGCTTGTTAGAAAATAAAATTGGGCTCATTGGGCTTTTTAAAAAATTATTAGGCTTATTGGGTTGATTAAAAAAAATTAACGAATTTTAAAGCTCAGGAAGTGGAATAAATGAATTTTGGCCCATTAAAAATAAAATTAATAAAATTTCCATGTAAAAGTCCAAACAAGAATTTTTGAGACATTTTATGTGCAAGAAAAAGGTGATTAAAAATTTCAAACTCGTAAAATTTTATGAGTAAAAATCTTTTCAAAAGAGAATTATTATTTGAAAAAAAATTCAAACCTCATATAATAGATTGAATTTTCAAAAACTGATTTAATATGAATTTAATGAAAATATTTGATGAATTTTAAAAATATAAACTAAAAAAATTACTGAGTACAAAACTCTATATCTTGGAAACAAGAAAATTCCAAAAAATATGTTCAAATTTTATAACAATGAATTTTGTCCAACAAATTAATCAAAATGTTTATTTATAAAAATAATAAATATGAAAACTTGTAATTTAGAATAAATTTTTCTTGAGTAATGTTTATGACTATGATAATTGCGGTACTATGAAAAATTCAAAATTAATTACTATAATAGATGACTTGACACCTTGTGGTATAAAATGGCAATATGAATTTTTCATTGAATATTTCTGATTTTTTGGAGTGCATATCTGCATAAATACCACACTAGTATTGGTAAAAACATACGATTATCGATTTCTCAAATTTTACAAAAAAAATCCTAAAATTAAGAAATTTGACCATAATAACATCTAAAAAACAAAGTCTAAGAATTCAAAGGAATAAATTTGAAAACTATTTTTTTACCTTGATGTTTGTCTTTTTTATCCGAGATTTGTTCTCTACAACCCTTGAAATGGTGATAATTTTGTCACGTGCACTTGAGACCTTTTAAATATGACTAAAAAGGTCTTGAAAATGTTCAGTCCATTTGGAAACCCTAATTAAGTGACCCTATTTTGTTAATATTAATAAGTGTATGTTGTGTCACTAAAAAACATTTTACTTTTATTTATTTCTTGCATTAATGTGTTATGTTGTGAAGGATTTTTAATTAATTTTTGGCATAACATTCATATCTTATGAAAACTATTGATGCATCTTTTTTTATATTTTCAAACTTCACATTGTTACATGCTCATGCATTCACTGACTTAGCTAGGAAAATAAAGTACTAGAAAAAGTAATCCTTTTTGGCTACTTTTAAATCTTGTAAAAATGGTTTTGTATAATGGATAAATCAAAGAATTTAGTTGATAAAACAATAATGTTTAACCGTAACTTGAATTCTTAGGATTCTTGCTTCTACAATAATTTCCATGCATGATATTTAACTAATTAGTTAACATGCAATTTGTGACATTAAATATTGCCTTATACACTTATTCATTTTTACATTTGTTTGTTCATTAATCCATATATTTATTTTCTTTCATTGATAATCATACAAGGATAATAATAAAGATTAATATTAATAAGACACAAGCATATTCCTATAGACTAATTCAAGTTATTATTTTCCATTTGAGGCAAAATATTACAGAAACGAGTCCAAAACAATGAAGGAAGATAGGAGCCCTAATTACTCCAAGCCATACAAGGAAGTAAAAAGAGAAAAAGAGTCATGGAGGAAAAGTCTCCACAAAAACAAAGCCTTGACCAAAGAATTTACAAATAATCCCGAATCATGCCAACACTATTGTCAAGGATCCGAGGGAGTACAAGCTAAAAGGCAATCACCTCAAAGTACTCAATATTTAAGAACCAGTCTTGTAATAAATATTCACGCTGACCAAAGGGCAACAAGTAGTATATGTTGGATGAAAAAGCACATATGTCAGTAGATGCTAATGAGTCACAGCCAATATGAGCCAAGACCATTAAAAATTGAGAAAACAAGGAAATTCATTTGGACTATGTCCCCATCCCTAACCTTTCATCATTCAGCGTCCTTAACAGCTACAAAAAAGTATGAAAATTGTATTCACTTCTTTTATTGAATAACCAATGCTTATGTTACTAGTTAGCAAAAATGTTACAAAATCTAGAGTCAAAATAGTACTAATACAAAGCATGTTTACTGGCCTAAGACTAGAAAGATCAAATTTGTCTTAGAAACAAAGTTAAAAAAGAACTGGAAGAAGATCAAGGTTCTGCATAAAAGTTAAAAAAGAGTACATAAACATGAAAAGTCAAATTGAGATGATAGAAAAGTCTTATATAGAGGCTAAAGAGAAAAATAAAAAAAAAAGGAAAAAGTTAAAAAAAAAAAGAAGAAGAAAAAAAAAGGTCTTTGATAATGACATTCGAAAATAAGGCTTTGATGGTGATATTCCAAGCATTCAAAAAAGTTTTCAAAGCTTCGATGGTGCTATTCAAAGCATTCAAACCATAGTTTTCAAAGCATCGACGGTGATATTTAAAGTATTCAAAAAAGTTTTCAAAGCTTTAATGGTGTTATTCAAAGCATTCAAAAAAGTTTTCAAAGCTTCGATAGTGATATTCGAAGCATTAAGAAAGAGTTTCAAAGCTTTGATGGTGATATTTAAAGCATTCAAAAGAGTTTTTAAAGTCTTCGATGGTGGTATTCAAAGGCATAGCGTCGATGGTGATATTGAAGCATTCAAAATTTTTAATGGTGATATTTGATGGTGGCATTCGAAGATAAAGCTTTGATGGTGATATTAAAGCATACAAAGTCTTTGATGGTGATATTCAAAGGTGAGACTTAGATGTTTATATTCAAAGCATTTAAAATTTTCCAAAGTCTTCAATGGTGATATTCAAAAGCAAGGCTTCGATGGTGATATTAAAAGCATTTGAATTCTTCAATGGTGATAGTTGAAGATAAAGCTTTAGGGTGATATCCGAAGTATTTTTTTAGAATAAAGAAAGGTAAACTCCTAAAAGCATTACAACAAATTAGGGCTATAGTGATACTTTATCGTGGATTTTTTTAAACAATGCTGTTGTATTTTGTGTTTAAATAAGAAAATAACTTTAGTGGTGTTTATTATACAATGCTGCTAATTAATTAAATTTAGTGGCATTTAGGGCTGTAAAATGCCGCTAATGGTTATTTACAATTTCGTGATATATTTTTTTAGGTACCCAAATTTCCCCTTATTCTAGTAAAAAGGAAACAACATCATTGATATTAGCAGCGTTTCAACTTTAAACGCCACTATATTATTTTATTTAGTGGTGTTATGTCTATCTATATTATAGTCATTTTTTACAGCCACCTTTTTTCTCCTGTTATGACTTGTTCTCCATCTCCTTCTTATTTCCTAGAAAAATGTCTGTGAAATTTTGATTTTTTTGCCATCTCTCTTCATCCTTGTCGCTTTCTTTTTCACTGTGGCTTTTCCTTATCTCTGTTGACCTTTTCTTCTCTAGCATTATTGATTTAAAGGTAATATTTTTATATTTCATCAATTTTATTTTATGATCTGGGGATTATGGAATTGGAAGGATGTAATCATAGTTATGGAATTATTGATTTAATTTTTTTAGCTGCCATTTTTGGGTTCCCATGGTTTTGGTTTTTTGATATTAGTGCCCTAGATTGTCAATGTAAGAAGAAGGTTCAATTTGGTTTCTACAAGGGTTTTTATCTGTGAATTTGATGTTCAGAAATTAAAGGGAAAAAAAGGGTTTCGAAATTCTGTAGGCTAATTTTTTTGTTTAATTTCATAGTTGTTCTATTAATTTCCATTAATTTTCATATTTGATTCTATTCTCATCTGACAAATGCCTATTTTCTTATACTACAGAAGAAATCCAGTGCTTTACTCTGCCTTATCAGTATTTTTCACTTTTGATATCTAGGAGTAAGAGGTATGCTTTATATTTACTTTCGATTCTTTGAAATAATAAAGCAAGAAACATAATTCTTTGACTCCTTAGGCAGGCATTGAATTAAATATATATTATTTTAAAGTATCTTTGAGACACAGGGCTTGAAAATATGGTTGACAAAGAGTTTACTTGAATAATTGATGTTGATTTGTTAACAACATTAATAAGGACAACATTTGGGTTTTTGAAAGAAGATTCTCCACAGCCCATCTGAAAGCATGTTGACATCTTTTAGCCTTGTCTATGGCAACTGCTACTAGCCTATTCCCCACTTGTTTCTTTGTAGAAAAAGTATGTCCCTTTGGATGCTGCATTTTGCAGTGTTTTTTCTTTCTTATTAGTATATAATCTCCTTTCAAAGATTGAAAAAAAAAAAGCTTAACAAGTGTTTTAATTAGACAAAAAAATTACAGCCAGATTATGAATATGAATAATGTTCATGTTTTTTTCCACCTAATGAATCATTATCTTTATCAAATATGCAAAGAAGTAGTTTAGAGCTAGTTTAAGAGGCCCCAAAAGCCTATCTTCCATGATTCTTTATGCAGGCATCAAATTCTGGTTTTGACCATGCATGGCCTTTTTATTTTAACATATATGTTGCTACTTTTAGTTATTTGTCTATTTTGGTTGTCAAATAGATTCCTTAAATATTAGAAGTATTTGACAATTTTTCAAATAATAATTATTAATTATTATTCAAGAAATAGATTCCTCAAATAATAATTGTTAATTAATAATTTTCCATTCGAAGGGTTATAAACTAAAGTATTAATATGATCAAATCGAGTGAAACTAACTCATTCCTCAAATATTAGGTAAACACCAGTCTTAGAAATTAGGTACTTTGGAAAACAATTAAATATCATTGATCATTGATCATTGATGATGAACTTAATTCGAAGCTTGGTTCTGCCTTATTCTACCTAATAATTAATTTGGTTTATGTTTAAACTACATCAAGTTGTTAATTAATTTCCTGTTATATAGGAATACTATTTGTAAATTTCCTAAATTATCTTACTTTGGGATTATGATTCATTTTTTTTATTTATGCTTTGAAAGGCTATAAATCAATATACATTTGTTTGCTCATTTTTCCCTTGCTCATTATTTCATATTGTTTTATTCACATAATTATACAACAGATAGAAATTTATTAGCAATATTGTTTCCCTCTCCTTAAATTTTGAATAAAAAAATAACCAAAAGCTTAAACGAATGATATAAAGACATAGTGAAATCCATTTTTATAACTAAAAGCTGCACGTCATGCAGCAATATACCAAACCTTTCTTTTTTAAAGCGAGTTTTTTGTCTCTTGTTTTCGTCTGCAACATTTTTTGAAGTATATATAATTATATAACGAATTAATGCTTAGTTTTATATATGGGCTTTTGCAATTCTACTAATTCCATTACAGTCAAAGAAGTAAACCAAAATCGTAAAATTTTTAGTTATCGAAACAATACAATTAGAGGTGAGAAAGGAACTGAAGATGTAGAAATGAATACTATTTTCAAAACTAGCTGCTAGTCTAAACATCTGCTTTCTGGGATACATTAATTTATGCTGAACTGAAAGGGTTTTAAACTAATGCATTTTATCATTTTTTTAAACCTATTTTATGTTCATGACCAAGATTTGAAGCCTGTAGTCTAAATTTGAGAATTAATCATATGTGTTGGTGTCAACTTATTCAACTTTTATACCTTTATTTTAACATAATACAATCATATGTGTTCCCTTGCTCATTTTATTTTTATTTTTTTAAACACTAGTTTAATCATTTCTTGTATTTGCTAAATTTTTTATAATTTTTTAATTGTAATTTCTTTTGGCTTTGGCTATAATAAATTATAATTATATAAATATTATTTTTTTTAGACTTTCTCATGCAAGAAATGGATAAGAATTAGATGCAAAAGTCAAGGCTAAGTCAAGAGTACTTAGATGGAGTATAAAATTTTCTTAACTTTGTTTTTCATAGTGCAAGCAAAGATAATAGGATATTATGCCCTTGTTTGAGGTGTGCTAATATTGATTGGCATATGAGTGAAATTGTCTATGAACATTTAATTTGTTTTGGATTTCTCCCAAGGTACACATGATAGTATTTTCATGGAGAGTCCACACCTTATAGATCATCAACTAGAGTTCCTAAAAGTTTCAGTTGCAATAGTCAACATCAATCTATTAGACAAGATGACATACAAGCATGTTACACGATGCATTTAACATGCAAAACCATAGTTTCCAAACTTCTACACCAGAAATAAGTGATCAAGAGCCCAATGGAGAAGTAGCAAAATTTTCTAAGTTGCTTGATGAAATGAATGAAGAACTTTATGAGGGATCTAAGTATTCAAAATTGTCTTTTTATATTCGTCTTTTTCACTTAAAGGTTTTAGGTCTTTAACACTATTATTATAGTTTCTTAATGAAATGTTTCCTTTTGCAAAAATCCCCAAGTCTTGTAAGGATGCTAAGAAGATGATAAAAGATTTAGGCCTTGGATATGAAAAAATTCATAGTTGCCCAAATGATTGCATGTTGTATTAGAGTGAAAGAAGAAATCAACAATTTTGTCATGTCTGTGGTAAGTCTCGGTGGTTGGATGAAAATACAGAAGATCATGTGCTTGAGCTTGAAGGTGAAGCACATTAAAAAAAGCCTACAGAAATTTTGTGGTATTTTGCTGTAGTACCAAGACTTTAACAAATTTTCGTGTCCTAAAAAATGTTTGATTCTAGGAGATGGCATCATAATGAAAGGACTGATGATGGGTTATTAAGGCATCCTGTAGATTTTTTAGCATGGAAAATATTTGACAAAAATTTTAATGCTTTGCTAATGATCCTCGAAATGTAAAGCTTGGACTTGCATTTGATGGTTTTAATCCATTTAAAATGATGGGTACTTCTTATAGCACTTGGCCAATTGTCTTGGTTTCTTACAATTTGCCTCCATGGATCTACATGAAATAATCTTCCTTTATCTTATCTATTATAGTTCTGGGGGGGAAAGGTCCAAGGAATAATATTGACATTTATATGCAACCTCTTATTAAAGAGTTAAAGCAATTATGGGAAAGGGTTGACACATATGATGCATCAAAAAGGGAGAACTTTCGTTTGCAAGCAGCTTTACTGTGGACTATAAATAATTTTCTTGCTTATGCAAATCTTTCTGGGTGGAGCACCAAAGGTCATTATGCTTGTCCTTGCTCTGCTACGCAAACATGTTCTAAGTGGTTATATAACGAGAAAAAAAATTCTATTATATGGGACATCGTCATTGGTTAGATAAAGACCATAGATTTCATTTCCAAAAACATATCTTCGATAGAACTGAAGAGTCTAGAGAAGCACTAAAACCTACTATTGGGTCTTATATCTTGTTGATGTTAAAAGATATCAATTTCACTTATGGGAAGACTAATCAGGCAAGTAGCACACAATCAACAAAAAGAACGAGGAAGGTGTATGAAGGTGATGATGTTGATAATCAAGTGATGAGGAGGAAGATGAAGAAGAGGATCCAAATGAGGCGGATTTATGAAAGAAAAAAGTATTTTTTTTGAGCTACCCTATTGGGAGCATAATTTGTTGCGTGAT
Organism: Adansonia gregorii; assembly: GCA_038382025.1. Lineage (NCBI taxonomy): Eukaryota > Viridiplantae > Streptophyta > Magnoliopsida > Malvales > Malvaceae > Adansonia > Adansonia gregorii. Next base: position 9,237 of record JBBYHO010026424.1, read on the forward strand.
AATCTTAATGTGATGCATATAGAGAAAAATGTCTATGAAAATATAATTGGGACAATTCTTAATGTGGATAGAAAAACAAAAGACAACTTAAAAAGTTGGCTTGACCTAGTTGACATAGGAATTCACCATGATCTTCATCCTGATTACTTTGTAATGGAAGGATAAGGTTACAGCCTGCATGCTTTGGGATGTCCAAGAAGGAAAAGGATGTGTTTTTTAAGGTATTAAAAGATATGAAAGTCCCCGATGCATACGCTTCTAACATATCAAGATGTGTGAATCTCAAGGATCGAAAGCCTTCTTCCTTGAAGTCACATGATTATCACATCTTAATGCAAAACTTACTTCCACTTGCTTTACATTGTTCCATGTTAAAACAAGTGATTGCTAGTATAATTAAACTTAGTAACATAATGAAAGCTATATGTGGCAAAGTTCTCAAGATCGAAGAGCTTGAAAAACTTCAAGATCAGGCAGCTCTAACTTTATGCCACTTAGAGAAGATTTTTCCTCTGTCATTTTTCACCATAATGGTGCATTTAGTTGTCCATCTACCTTATAAAGCAAAAATCGATGGACTAGTTTATTATTGATGGATGTACCCAATAAAGAGATATTATATTATTAGCTTATTGTACTATTATCTTCAACTTAGAGTTTAGTTGTAGACACTAATTTTATTATATATTATGTTATAGGTTTTTAAGAGAGTTAAAACCCTATTTTCAGAATAAATGATATCTAGAAGGTTTAATTGCAGAAGAAAATTTAGCAGAAGAGTGTATAACATTTTGTGCAAGATACTTGAAAGATGTTTAAACAAGATTTAATTGACCGACAAGAAATGTTTGGCTCTCACATAATAACTTACCCAAGACATACTTATTTGAAAGTTTTGGAGAACCAATCGGCAAAGTTGAATTGGTAGAGCTAAATGATAAATCTTAGGCACAAGCACATTGATATGTGCTATTCCACCATGATTCAGTGGAATCGTTACGCAAATAAGTTTTAGTATGATATTTCTTTTTAACAAACATATTATGAAAAATTTTTTCTTTATTTAACACTTATTTTTGGTTTTAGTGAGTATAGAAACAACTTAAGAGCTCATCTATGTTCTTGAAAATCACATCTCCACGAGCTTGATAAGTTATTTAGAGAAAATTTTCATGAGTGGTTAAGAGAAATTGTGAGCAGCACAACTCCTTCTAAATTCATTATGTTAAGTATGTTGTTCTACATTTTACATAGAACATGATATGTTTTTTTTTGCGTCTTGTCGTAGGTTTGGAGTGAAAGGGATGTTAGTGAAGAAGTGAAGTATCTTTTAGAAAGACTGAACAAAATAGTTAAAAAAATATAATGCATTCATCATGAATGGATTTAGATTTCATACCAAATCTAGTGAAAGATTTAGAAGAACTCAAAATAGTGGAGTAGTAGTTACTTCTTCAACTACAAGCTATGCTAGTGCTAGGGATAGTAATACTGCGGAGAGAAATGTTGATTATTTTGGAATTACTAATGGCATCATTGAGTTGGATTATTATGGCAAATGGAAAGTCATATTGTTTCAATGCGATTGGGCTGATGTGAATACGCCTAGAGATATTAAAAAGATCAATTTAGATTTATAATGGTGAATTTCTCTAGATTAATTCACACTGGCCAACAACTAATTGATGAGCCATATGTTTTTTCATCGCAAGTAAAATAAGTCTTTTACTCTGAAGATCCAAATGATGAGGGTTGGTATGTTGTACTTCATAACACACCTAAAGATTTGTTTGATATGGGTGATGAATGTCAAGACGTTGTTAAGCAAGGAGTTGAATGCTTGCCTTTTGTCCATCAAAACTTGGATGCCAATATCCCTAGTACTAGTACAAAAATTTAATGGGTTCATGAAGATGTCAATAAAGACATTTATGAAACTTTATGTATAAAGCAAATTTAGTAAGATTGTATCATGATTGATTTATTATACATATTTTTAATAAATATTGCATTTTATTAAATGATATGTATTGCTCTTTACTACGAGTAATACTAGTGTTATTAACTTAAAATTATTGCAGATAATATGTCAAGGAGAAAATTGAAGGGCTTGAATATTGTTCACACTCGTTCAGAGCCAAAGCCGGCTGATGCTTCAATTGTACCTTCTTTAACATTCCCAGATAACCTTTCAGAAAATATGACTGCAGAGAATGCAATTCATACTAACTTGAATGCAGGTATTATTAAATGCCGTAAAAGTTCTTACTTTTATTAATTGTTCAAATTTTCACAATTGTTAACCTCATTTGACTTTTTTGTAGTCGATAATATTGGGCAACGCATAACTCAAGCTCATACAACTTTAAAAGAGTTATGGGAACTACCTCATAATGAACGTATTATTGTCCCTAAAAATAGTGATAATCGGCTAATTAGTCTGGAAGCACAAGTATTGGCTAGCCTTCTAGGCATGATTGCTCGAAATAGGACAAAAGTACCAATCCATTATGAATCATGGCATAAAATGCCAAAAAAAGACGAGCTTAAGGTTTTGGACTTTGTTGAGGTACCAGTATAAATTCCTTAACATTACTTTTGACGCATTACCTTAAGAATT
>JBBYHO010026466.1:0-11851 GCA_038382025.1 Adansonia gregorii
GGATACCTCAGACTACGTCCCTTGATGCCATATCTTTGTATTTACCTTTGACATGATCTCTAGGCCTTCTTGACATCTTTAAAAGCTTTTTCGCCGGGCGACCATTGTCCCCTCTTACGTCGATGCTCCAGATTGTTAAAACAAAATTAGCCCGGACAAAATATGGTGTCTACAGTATCGATACAGCATGTCTGTATCAATATAGCTTAGCGAGTATCGATACTCAGCCCCCTATATCGATACAACAAGCTGTAATGGTCATTTTTTAATTCTTGTGTTAATACTATAGCACGGGTCTGAATGAAAACAAGCATTTATGAAGGCTACAATGGCTCACCAACCATCACATTAAATGCGCAATGTGCATAAATCAATTTCAAGCTATAAATAGAGGTTCCCAATAGCTGAAGAAGCAAGAGATACAAAGATTAATCAAGTATTGAACAACAAAAACTTAAAAGTCTTTAAATTCATCATTTTACTTGTATTAAATTTATACTCTTCCAAGTTTATTTGTATCTCATTCACCTTGTACTTAAATTCCAGTAAACATTCACCTACTAAAGGTTCAATTTATTTGCAAAATACCTCATTGATATCATAAAAAGGGTTTTGTGAAAGTGAGGGAGAATATTTAAGAATCTAGGGTAGAATTCTCAAAAGAATTAAAGGTTCTATGTAAGCCTTAAAAGATAGAGGTGCAAGGTTATACCTTAGCCTTAAAGGTAAACAATTTGATTAGTAAATTGTAAGAATCACTTTGGTAAGAAAGGGCCAACAGAAGACGTAGGTACTGAGTTTAATGATCGAACCTCTTTACATTGATTTTTTGTTTTCTTACTTTTAACTCTTTTTTTTTAATTTATTTCAAATTTATTAAGTTTTCGTAGAACCAATTCACGCTCCCTCTTGGTTCAATCTTTTCTTTGAGCTAATAATCGGCATTAAAGCTTTGGTCTTTATTATAGGTTTTACAACCTTGAGAAAAAATCCTTGATAGCTAAAAAATGGAGAATGCAAACATAATGTTTAAAGCCTCAAGAAAATCACAAGAGTTGAAAAGCCTAGATGAAGTTTGTCTCATGATATTTGAGACAAATGCAAATGCTATGGGACTTGAAGGTTATTCCATCATGAGACCTCCACTATTCAATGGTGAGAACTCTCGTATTGAAGACAAGGATGAGGCTTTTTATCCAAGCAAATGACTATGAAGTATGGAAGATCATTGTCAATGGATTGCTCATCCCTAAAAAAAGAGTTAGAGCTTATGTTGTGCCAAAGGAAGAAGAATAATAGAATGAACAAGACACCAAAATAGCATAATTAAATCCAAGGCCATGCACACACTATTTTGTGCTCTTGGTCTAAGTGAGTACAATAGAGTCTCACTATGTGACAATGCCAAGCAAGTGTGAGATAAGTTAGCAACCACACATGATGGAACAAATCAAGTCAAGGAATCTAAAATAAGCATGCTTACACTTGACTTGAATTGTTCAAGATGAAAGTGGATGAAACTATCAAAAAAATAATGGATAGGTTCACAATATTATCAATGGGTTGAAGACACTTGAAAATACCTATCCAAATAAAGAGATGGTGAAGAAACTACTTAATAGTCTTCCCAAGTCTTGGGAAGCAAAAGTGACAACAATTGAAGAATCCAAAGATCCCAACACATTTTCCTTGGATGAACTCATAGGTTCTCTTCTAACCTATGAGATAAAGATCATGCATGGACAAGGGCCACCAAAGAAGGCAAGTGTTGCCTTTAAAAAAACCACTCCTAGTGATAATGATGAGGAGGAGGAGAAGGTTGAGGAAGATGAAAAAATGGCCATGTTTGCAAAAAGATTCAACAAATTCATAAGAATGAACAAAGCAAGAAGACCTCCTAGAAAAGAAATGATGAATGAAGACTTAAGCAAGAAAGAGAAAAAATAAATCACTTGCTATGAGTACAAGAAACTAGAACACATTAAATTGAATGTCTAGTGTGGAAGAAGCCAAACTCAAAGAAGCAAAAAAAGAAGGCTATGGTGGCCACATAAAGTGATAGTGACATATCCGATAATGATGATGAGGAGATGGCCAACCTATGTCTTATGGCTCATGATGAGCCCAAAAAAAAAAGCATTGCTTCAAGATAATTTCAACAAGGAAGAATTCTTGGAACCTTTATAGTGGACGCTCAAGACACATGATCAGTGATAAAAATCAATTCATGGAAATAAGGCCTAAGGATGGAGGAAGTGTTACTTTTAGTGATAACTCAAAAGGACAAATTAAAGGTATTGGAACCATAGGTAGCAACTCTTCACCAACATTGAAAATATTTTATTTGTCAAAGGTCTCAAGCATAATCTCTTTAGTATTAATTAATTGTGTGATAAAGGCATGAAAGTTTTTTTGAATCAATAAATTGTCAAGTTGTTCATGTTAAGTCAAAAAAACTAATTTTTATAGGACATAGAGAAGTAAAATGTTTATGTTGTACATCTAGATGACTTGTCTTCTCAAAATGTTTTGTTTTCTATTGCCAATAATGATGACTTGTCTTGGTTATGGCATAGAAGACTAGGACATGCTAGTATGAATGTAATTTCCAAACTACCTAGAAAAGACCTTGTGTTGGATTACTAAAAATCAAATTTGATAATGATAGAATATGTGATGCATGTGTTCAAGGGAAATATAGGAGAGCTTCATTCCAACCAATTAATAATTTTTCAACTATTAGAGTTTTACAACTTATTCTATTGATCTCTTTGGTCCTACTAAGACATTAAGCTTAGGAGGCAAACAATATGGGCTTGTTATTATAAATGATTAGTCTAGGTTTACTTGGGTTATCTTCTTAAGCTCTAAAGATGAAGCCTTAGAAAAATTCATTACTTTTTGCAAAATTATGTAGAATGAAAAAGGTTATTCTATTCTAAGTGTAAGAAGTGATCATAGAAAAGAATTTAAAAATCTTGGTTTTAACAAATTCTGTAATGAAAATAGCATTAGCCATAATTTCTTGGCACCTAGAGCTCTTCAATAAAATAGAGTTCTTGAAAAGAGAAATAGAACCTTGGAAGAAATGGCTAAAACCATGCTTTGTGAAAATAATTTACCAAGGTATTTTTGGACGAAAGCCATTAACACTTGTTGCTATATTATAAATAGAGTTATGTTAGGTCAATCCCAAAGAAAACTCCATATGAACTTTTTAAGGGAAGAAAACCTAACATTAGCTATTTTCATCCTTTTAGATACAAATGTTTTATACTAAATAATGGAAAGGATAATCTTGGTAAATTTGATGCAAAAAGTGATGAAGGAATTTTTCTTGGTTATTCACTAAATCACAAAGCTTATAGAGTGTTTAATAAGAGAACTTTAGTTATTGAAGAGTCAATACATGTTATATTTGATGAATCTAACTCAAACTTGAGGAAGGTATCTTTTAATAATGATGATATAGAGATATACCAAGAACAAGCATCACATAAGGAGCAAGGACAAACAATCAAAATCAAGAAGCTTTAAAAGAGGAAGAAATACATGAGCCAACTCAAGTAAAAAGGGGAAAAATCATCATAAAGTGTTGACTCATGTCAAATAAGGTGAGATAATTGGTGATCCTAAGCAAGGGCTAAAAAATAGATCATCTCTTAGAAATGTATGCAATTATGTGGCTTTTCTTTCATAAATTGAACCTAAGAATTTAGATAAGGCTCTCAAGGATGATAGGTGGATCATGGCCATGTACGAGGAGTTAAACTAATTTAAAAGGTGCAAAGTTTAGAATTTAGTGGAAAGACTTAATAATTATCCCATCATAGGTAATGGGTCTTTAGGAACAAACTTGATGAGTATGGAACTATAGTTAGAAATAAGGCTACATTAGTAGCTAAAGGATATAGTCAAGAAGAAAGAATTGATTTCAATGAGACTTATGCCACCGTAGCTAGATGAGAGGCCATTAGAATACTTCTAGCCTTTGCATTTTTTAACAATTTAAGTTGTATCAAATGGATGTCAAAAGTGCCTTTTTAAATGGTTTCATTAATGAGGAAGTTTATGTTGAGCATCCCTTTGGTTTTGAAACTCCTCATTCTCCCGATCATGTCTTTAAACTTTCAAAAGCTTCATATGGTCTAAAGTAAGCACCTAGGGCATGGTATGAGAGGCTCTCAAAATTTTTAATTGAGAAAGGTTTTAATAGAGGCAATGTTGACAAAACTCCTTTTACAAAAGTAAAAAATAAGGACATTTTAGTGATTCAAGTTTATATTGATTATATTATATTTGGTGCTACTAATGAATTTTTTTGTCAAGAATTTTCTAAGTTAATGCAAGGTGAGTTTGAGATGAGTATGATGGGAGAATTAACATTCTTCTTAGGATTACAGGTCTTGCAAACAAAAAATGGCATCTTTATCAATCAAGCAATGTATACCAAGGCATTACGTAAGAGGTTCAAAATGGATGTAGCAAAGCCTTGTTCCACACTTATGAGTACTTCAACGAAGCTTGAGAAGGATAAATAAGGTAAATGTGTTGATTCTAAATTTTATAGGTTTATGATAGGTTTATTGCTCCATCTTACTGTCAGTAGACCCGATATAATGTTTAGTGCATGCCTATCTGCTAGATATCAATCATCATCGAGGAAGTCACATCTAGTTACCATGAAAAGAATTTTAGATATCTTAAAGACACTCCCAATCTAGGCTTATGGTATCCAAAAAAAAATATTTCTTGCTTTATATGCTTATTCTGATGCGAATTTTGGTGGATATAAAATTGATAGGAAAAACACTTCTGATACTTGGCAATTTCTTGGAAATATTCTCATATCATGGTTCTCTAAGAAACAAAATAGTATTGCTTTATCCACAACCAAAGCGGAGTACATACTTATGGGAAGTTGTTATGCCTAAATTTTATGGATAAAATAACAAATGGAGGATTTTGGCATTACCATGGATCATATTCCAATTAAATGTGACAATACTGATGCCATTTATCTCACCAAAAATCCAATTCAACACTCTACAACTAAGCACATAGAGATTGACATCACTTTATTAGAGATCATAAGCAAAGAGGTGATATAATGCTTGAATTTATTGCTACCTTGCATCAACTAGCTGATATTTTCACGAAACCACTTGACAAGATAGGTTTTGCACAAGTAGAAGAGAAATTGGCTTAATGAATGCACCCTAAAATTCATAAGTTGATCAAATTATGATACTTTGCCTCAATATTGTTTACATCATGCTTAGTTTGAAAAGCTACCCTTACATACCTACTTGTTTAATGATGTGCACTTGCATGACTTTTGATTCTTGGATGATTTTGTTTTTTGGTTAAATTTTGAATTGTTAATGCTAAATGATTTTGATGTCAAAAATTTTTTTCAAGTTGCATTTTCCAATGCTTTTCGAAAAGCAATTAGGTCAAAAATATGCTTAAATTGATACCATCCTAAACACAATATTAGGCCATATGTATCGATACTAACAAACCTTTTTTCCCTATATCAAGATCGATTTCAAGGTATTGGTACAAAACCCAAAATTGTTCATTGTATCAATACCTGACTCCAAGTATCGATACCATGTATTGATACTCTCCAACTTGCATTGATACAGATACAACTTGTTCTATATCTCGAGACCCAGTTCCTTGTTTTGACACAGGACCCATAACTATTCTTTGTATCAATACTTAAATGCTAAGTATAGATACCTTGTATTGATACTAACTCCTATGTATCGATACCTTGTATCGATACTGCCTCCTTTGTATCAATACTCATTGTTGATTTAGGATTCCTCGTGTGCGAAAGTTCATTTTCATTAAAACACCATTTATCTTTGTCCCTTTGCCTCATCTCTCTCTCTCAACCTTCAATCATTAAGCTCCATCTAACTTTCACTTTTCCCATAATCTTTTATTCAAAAATTGATTAATTTCATCATAATTCACCAATTCCATTTGAAATTCGACCCATTACCACCCAAAACCTTAAAAATTAAAAAAAAAAAATCAAAAACTCTTTTCACTCAAACCCTCACCATTCTCTTTTCAAATTCCATAATATTTGTCTAAATTTTTCATAATTTTCAAGTGGTTTTTCATTCCCGAGTCTTTTCCAACTTGGCTATTATGATTAGTTGCAGATTTACTTGATACACTACAACATATTGCCACCAAAACTTATCGCCCACCACAAGCTTGACCATTTTCCTCAACTAGCCTTTCTTTAGCACCTTGCCTAGGTTCCTCCATTTGACCTACTACCTTTAGCAACTTTCACCATCATTAATAAACCTTATCAAAACCTAATCCCATTTCATCTAATACCCATAAAATGACATCAAACACTTCACCAATATCAATCTTTTCCTCCACTTATCTAAACCAGCATCTAGTTCTACCATGTCACCACCTACTTGACAAAATTCCCTAACCACTTTCAAACACTATCATGCCTTAAAAGACCAAATAAACTACCTGTCATCAAGGACCTGTCACCCGTCAATCCACTTCTACTGCTTGACAACCATCTTCGACCCAAACACAATCATTTTTTGACCTATGCTTTCATGATGCACGGGCTCATGAGTGGTTCACTACCATCTATGCCTGTATGTCTATTTAACAATGTTGAGTTATCAACTTCCCCTTTCTTTGGTCCATTAATTATCCCTACCTTTAGATTTTTGATACCTTTAAATAGACCAAATTTCTTTCCCTTAACATTCTGGTTCATGAAAATCTTGTTCGTGCATTCTTTAGCAACGCCTCACTTATCATTAATGATCATAATCATGTTATTGCTATTTGATCTTATCTTTTGGGATAAGATCTTGTAGTCAACCTAGCTTTTTTAATGACTGCCTTTAATTTCTTGAATAAATGCATAATTAATAAAGGTCTAGCTTTCGTAGCCTTGTGCACCCTGAATAACAAAGCCACTCTTTTTTCTTTGGTTGATTGCTTACATCATGTTATCATTTTCTATGTGCTTCATCCATATGGCACCAATCATACCTTGATTAATGATTTTGGCTATTAGTGGCTCCATATGATTCAAACTGAAAATCATCTAAAGCTAGCCTATTTTATCTTCATGGACCTTGTTTTTTATGTTCATGGTTTTCATAGCCTCCTCCATGGCACGGCATTAAGCTGTAACTTTGACACTCAAGGTCTTGATCTTTCTTGTGACCCCAGGATTATGGTATCTACTTACTATTATATTGGTCACAAATCCATGGGGCTCACTAGGTATGGAATTTAAGGTGCGAACTTTATTCCCAAGGCTCATTGACAACCACCTCTACTATTTGATCAACCAGATGTTCCTACTCCCGATAACCATGATGATGATATGAAGCATGATACGCCTCCTCCAACCCTGGCTCCCTTTACCTCATTATTTGCACCTATGGACCTCTGACATATGTACGATTCCATCATGGGGCGTCTTGACACATAGGAGTAAGCTTTCACTCTTGGGATCATCGATATGATTCCATTGATGTTTGCTTTTCTAGTCTTAATCATAGTCATCGGGTGTTGATTGAGCAATTCCATAGCTTCTTTGTGGCCTTTCATTATGCACCACCACCTACTACTCCATTCACCGCGGATCCTTCAGCTGATAAAACTTAGTCCTCTTAGGTTTATTTTAGGATGACATTTAAGTTTTTCTTTGGATTCACTTGAACTTCTTTTACTTATTTTGTTGACTCTATTTAGTGTCTTCTTCTGAATACATCATCTTTGCTTGTATTTTCTCTATTCCTTTGAATTGCTCTTTCTTGTTGTTTGATACAACAAAAAAGGGGAGAAATGTCATAAATTTACAATGTGTTCCATGTCTTCCATGATATTATGCATAATGCAAGATATGTCTTTTATGAAATTATTATGCACTTGACCATGATTATATTACTGTGTTGGAACCCAAATAACATGTTGATATTGAAAATTTTTTTACATGATGTAGCTTGAATTTTGAAAATCTTGGGCAATATTATCAATTTGAAATGTTGTAGCTTTAAAGGACTCCATTTGCTCAAATTAAAACTTTTGAAAACCATTGCTTTAATAAGGAGGAATTTTTCTTTAATCTAAAAAACAAGCAAATTTATCTTAAGTTTTGTTATATCAAAAAGGTGGAGATTCTTAACTTTGAATTCGGTTTTGATATAACCATCAAATTAACCTAAATTAGTTTATACTCAACTTGCTATTTGTGTTAAAATTGAAAAACATTTTAAAAAGTACTAAGTTTGTATTTTCTCAAAAATATATGTTCCAAAATGTATATTTATACTTAAAATATTCTTGTGATATGGTTAAGTTAATATAAAGTCAAGAAAAAATGTTTTACAAAAGCTTTTGAAGGCATGTGTCGACACAATGCACAAATGTATCGATACTATGCTTAAAACCCTTATTTGTATCTATATTTTTAAGCATGTATCGATACAGTAAAGTGAGTATCGACACTCACCCCATAATTTATTGATACAATGCTTGGCAATAACCAAGGTTTGGCTGAAACCCTCGAATGTATCAATATAAGTGTGTCTGTATCCATATAGCTTGGCAAGTATTGATACTTAGCCCCTTATATCGATACAATAAGCTATAATGGTCACTTTTTTATTCTTGTATCGATACCATTGGTATTGTATTGATACTATAGCATGAGTCTGAACGAAAACAAGCATTTATGAAGGTTACAATGGCTCTCCAACCACCATGTTAAATGCCTAACAACTATAAATCATTTTCAGGCTATAAATAGAGGTTCCTGATAGCTAAAGAAGCAAAAGATACAAAGATCAATCAAGCGTTGAACAATAAAAGCTTAAAAGTCTTCAAATTCTTCATTTTACTTATATCAAATTTATACTTTTCCATGTCTATCTGTATCTCATTCACCTTGTACTTAAATTTTAGCAAACATCCACCTACTAAAGGTTCAATTTATTTACAAAATACCTCATTCATATCACAAAAAGGGGTTATGTGAAAGTAAGTGAAAATATTTGAGAATTTAGGATAAAATTCTCAAAGAGATTAAAAAGTGCTATCTAAGACCTAAAAGATAGAGGTGTAAGGTTATACCTTAGCCTTAAAGGTAAACAATTTGATTAGTGAATTATAGGAATCACCATGGTAAGAAAGTACCAAGAAGAGAGGATATAGGTGCTGAGTTCAAGGACCAAACCTCTATACATTGATTGTTTATTTTTCTTACCCTTGACCCTTTTTTTTTTAATTTACTTCATATTTATCAAGTTTTTGTAGAACTAATTCATGCCTCTCTTGGTTTAATCTTTTTTTTGAGCTAAAAAAATTCATGTTTTAATATAATGGGACCAATGGGTGTAATTGCCATGAACTAGCCAAAATACACCGAATTTATCGATACGTTGCATATTATATTAATACATCAAGGCAAAAAACCCTAAATATATCAATGTAATAAAAATTGTATCAATATTGTATTGATACGTAGCAGGATATATCAATACAATCATTTATACATTGATACATTTTGGCTAAAAATCAAATCTTAGCTATGACATAACTCTATATCAATACATTTAGATCATACATAGACTCATGATCAGTAGATTCCTTTTTTGTATCGATACAATTAGTGGAATTTTGAATCTTAGTGACATGGAGGCCTCATATTGATACATATAAGAAATGTATCAGTACATGAATGCAATAGTATAGACTTTTCTTATCTTTCGCTCTTTGAGCACCCCATCTTAGTGGGCATTATAGGTGACTTATCCATGATTGCTAATGACCTTGATAACACCTCGAATAATGACCTCTAATGCTTTGAACATAAACCCAAACAAAATAAGGTGTTCATAATTACCTCTTTTTGGCTATTGTTAAGATCGATAAGTGCCATTTTGTTTAGAGTGTGCTTGATGCTACCTTAAGTACCTACAATGAAAAGGCCAAAGTTAATATGATGCTAAGATAAAACATAATTTTGGCAACAATTTTGATTATTGCAAAAAAGTTAGATTTGAATTCTTAGATAAAAAACATAGATTATGATCTTAGGCTCAACCTATCCATAGGTTTGATTTAAAAATGATAAAATGCCAAGTGTCAAATCACAACCATAACATTTGATTTTAAAAAGAATTCTTGATTGGTTTAGATAAAAGATCTAGACTACGATTCTAGGCTCGACCTATCCCTAGGTTCAACTTAAAAATGAAAATAATAATTTGTAAAATCATAGCTTGCAACTTTAGACTTTAACAAATTTTTTTATAAGTTTTGGATAAAAGATCTAGACTGTGATCCTCAGTTCTACTTATCCTTAGGTTAGGCTTAAAAAAGGATAGAGTTTCAATATGCTGAATCATGGTCAAAAACATCAAACTTTGAAAAGATTTATTGATAAAGGTTCTTGACTGAGATTCTTTACTAAGGTTCCTATTCTTGATGAAGGTGCTAATAAGCCAAGTGATGGTGTTCCAGCAATATTAGACTTTTAAAAGATTTCTTGATAGATGGTCTTGATAGAGATTTTTGACTAAGGCTCCTAACAAATGTTCTTAACAAATGTACTAACAAGCAAGATCATGACATTCTAGCAATATTGGACTTTGAAAGGATTTTTTTGATAAAGATTCCTAATTAAAATTCATAAAAAAGGTTCTTGATAAAGGTTTCACTAAGTTGGATGGTATTCAACTAATATTAGACTTTGAAAGGATTTCTTGATAAAGGTTTATAACAAGGGTTCTAAACATGGATTCATGATGAAGACCAATTAGCTGAGTCTAACCTACCAACATCACTAGGTTTGGACTATCTTGATACGATGGTAAGGCAAATTAGCTGAGACTAAGCTATCACCATCATTGGGTTTATGTTTTTGATGACATGATAGTTTGGAGAAATAGGATTTTTACTTGAGGAATCCTCTAATTTGATGATTTTTTATGTCAAAGATTCTTACTAAGAAGTTTTTTTAGGTTTAATGTCAAAGATCCTCTAATTTGATAATTAGGTTTATGTTTTTGATGACATCACTAGGTTTGAGGCTTGATGCATAGTTGACAAAATGACAATATTTAATGACAATATGAATGCATGATGCAAGATGCAAGTCCAACTTTCTTAATGATATGATTATATAATCATAATATGAAGTCCATATAGGAAATGACATTACAAGTTATCTTTTTGACTAGGAGCTCTAACAACTATTTTTCTAATGCCATAGTTTGAGATGCTGACTTTGGATTTGATGATCTTTGAGATCATGACTTTTCTTAGGTTATTTGTTGGTTTGATGATCCAGCTTTTGACTTAGGGTATTTTTGGTTTTTTTTGACAAGGTAAGAATTTAGATGATCATGTTTCTTGACTCAAGATGTTTGATCACTTTTTCAACAATTTAAGGATTTGTGTTTCTTAACTCAAGATATGTGATGATCTTTTCTAACAAGTTTAGTTGGCTTTATTAATAGATTTATGATTAGGTGATTATCATTTATGTGTCTTGACTGGTGATTAATGTTTGAGTCTTGATGGCTTTTTGACTAAGGTGTATGAGCCTAACTTGGGTTGGAATTAACATTTTTAAATGATTAATGACTTTAGAAGGCCAACAATGGTTCGATACATGACCATGACCAATATATGTTAAGTGTGAAAGGTTTATGATCTTAACAATCAAGGTACAAATAGAGCTCCGCATGGTTTCCTTATCTTTTTTATGTAATATCAAGAAATCTTGATGTGAATTCTATTCAGTTATCAAAGTATTATCAATTAAATGATA
>JBBYHO010026487.1:0-11850 GCA_038382025.1 Adansonia gregorii
TGATATAATGGTCCACAAGCTTCCCATCAAGCCTGCATGCAAACCAATTCGGTAAAAGTTAAGGAGGATGAAGCGGGAAAGGCTCTTCAAAATTAAAGAGGAAATCAAGAAGTAGTTTGATGCAGGGTTTATTAGAGTAGCCAAATATCCAATATTGGTCGCCAATATAGTCCCAGTCCCAAAAAAAGATGGTAAGGTATGAATATGTGTTGATTATTGGGATCTAAATTGAGATAGTCCCAAGGATAACTTTTTGCTACCCCATATTGACACTTTGGTAGACGACACGACCAATAATTCTTTGTTTTCTTTCATGGATGGATTCTTAGGCTACAACCAGATTAAGATGGTGCCTGAAGAGATGGAGAAAATAACTTTTGTAACTATGTGCGGGATATTTTGCTATAATGTCATGCCCTTCGAACTAAAAAATGCTAGGGCAACCTTTCAGCAAGCCATGGTAGCCCTATTCTATGACAAGATGCACGAAGAAATCGAGGTCTATGTTGATGACATGATTCCCAAGTTAATGAAAGAAGACGAGCATGTCACAGACCTTCATAAACTTTTTGCACGGTTATGAAAATTTCATCTCAAATTGAATCCTGCCAAATGTACCTTCAGAGTCATTTCGGGTAAGCTTTTAGGCTTTATAGTCAGCAAAAAAGGGATCGAAGTTAACCCGAACAAAGTCAAAGCCATTCAAGATATGCCACCACCTTATGTCCAAAAAGAAATGAAAATTTTTTTAGGGAGACTGAACTACATTGCTAGATTCATATCCTAGCTTACTAACAAATGCGACCCTATCTTTCGAACTCCTTCACAAACAAAATCCAAAAGAGTGGAATGAGGCATGTCAAGAAGCCTTTAATAAAGTCAAGCATTATCTGTCAAACCCACCAGTGTTGGTGCTGCTGATGCCTAGTCGACCTTTAATCCTTTACTTGGCAGTCTTTGACAAGTCTATGGGTTGTGTATTAGGGTAGCATGATGAGTCAGGAAAGAAGGAACAAGCAATCTACTACTTAAGCAAAAAGTTTATGAAATACAAGTGCAATTACTCCACAGTCAAGAAGTTATGCTGTTCTTTAGTATGGATAGCCAAAAAACTTAGGTAGTACATGCTATATCACACTACGTGGTTGATCGCAAGGCTTGATCCTGTCAAGTATCTATGCAAAGCCCCTATACTGTCAGGAAGGCTAGCTAGATGGCAAGTCCTGCTTTCTGAATACGACATTGCCTATGTTAGTCAAAAGGCCATCAAGGGTAGTGTAACAGCTGACTTTTTGGCAAGTCATGTGGTAGATGACTATGAACCCTTAAATTTTGACTTCCCAGATGAAGATTTAATGTGCATTTCTGAGAATGAAGATGCCTTTAACCAAGATCAATCCTGGAAGATGTATTTTGATGAGCATTAAATGCTCTAGGACATGGAATCGGGGCAATATTGATGTCACCCGATGCGAGCCATTATCCATTCATAACAAGACTAAATTTTAGTTGCACAAATAATATCACAGAATATGAAGCTTATGCCATGGGGCTTTAAGTAGCCATCGAAAGGAATATCAAAATATTATGGGTGTTTGGCGATTCAACCCTAGTCATTTACCAATTAAAGGGAGAGTGGCAAACTTGCGATGCTAAGCTAATGTAGTATAAGAAGCTGATAGCAGAACTCAAGAAAAATTTTGATGATATTAGTTTTTAACACTTACCTCGAGAAGAGAACCAAATAGTTGATGCTTTAGCTACATTATCATCCATGTTTAAAGTCAACCAGGATTCGGACGTTGCTCCCATCCAGATGAGCATTTACACAACTCCAATTTATTATCATAGCATCGAAAAAGAGAATGATGGCCTACCGTGGTACTATGACATCCTTTGTTACATCAAGGATCAGCAATATCCCAAACAGGCAATCAAGAATGATAAGAGAACTATGAGAAGGTTGGCTATGGGATTTGTTCTTGATGGAAAAATCTTATAGATAAAGGGCCATGATCAAGTATTACTCAGATACGTTGATACTCTTAAAGCCAAAAAGATCCTGGAAGAAGTTCATGAAGGGATTTGTAGCACACTTGCTAATGGACATCGGATGGCTAAGCAAATCATAAGAGTTGGTTATTACTAGTTAACCCTTAAAAGAGACTACATCAATTATGCTCGAAAATGCCATAAGTGTCAAATCTATGTTGACACCATGATAGCCCCATGGCCTTTCTCTATATGGGGCATGGACATGATCGGGCCAATCAACCCCAAAGCTTCCAATGGGCATCATTTTATCTTAGTAGCAATCAACTATTTCACTAAGTGGGTGAAGGCTGCCTTATATGTTAATGTCACTAGATCAACCGTTTGTAGGTTTTTCAAGCGAGACATCATTTGTAGATATGACCTTCCAAACCAAATCATCACAGACAATGCAAGTAACTTAAACAATAAAATGATGCAAGCAGTCTGCTCATAGCTCAAGATCTAGCACCATAATTCTGTCCCTTATCACCCAAAGATAAATAGGGTAGTCAAGGCAGCCAATAAAAACCTTAAAAGAATAGTTGAAAAAATGGTCGAAACTTACAAAGACTGGCATAAGAAACTATTCTTTGCACTTCATGCCTATCAGACCTCAGTTCCCACTTCCATGAGTGCTACTCCATTTTCTCTTGCCTATGGGATGGAAGCTGTATTGCCTATTAAAGTCGAGATCCCTTCTCTCAGAGTCTTGATGGAAACCAAACTTGAAGAAGCCGAATGGGTCAAGAACAGATATGATCAGCTCAACCTCATCGAGGAAAAATGTATGAAGGCCATCTTCCATGGTCAAATGCATCAAAGACGAATGATCAGAGCCCATGACAAAAAGATACATCCACGACAATTTCACCCAAGTGAATTGGTATTAAAAAAGATCCTCCTAGTTCACAAAGGCATGCGGGGCAAATGGACCCCTAATTAGAAAGAACCGTATGTCGTGAAGATGCCTTCTCTAGAGGGGCCTAATCTTGTCAGTAATGGACAGCAATGTCTTGCACAACCCAGTCAACTCATATTCTGTGAAGAATTATTATACGTAGAAGGAAAAAAACTAAAAAAGAGTTTTTCAAAAAAAATAAAAAATAAACAAAATAAACAAAATAAACAAAATAAACAAAAAATAAACAAAAAAATAAACAAACAAACAAAAGAAAACAAAAAAGGGTCTAGATGAAAATCTGAAAAGGGCATCCAGGCAACTAACCCAACTACAGCTGAAAACCCATAAGGGCAACTGGAGAGGATTAATTTTGATGGAGCATGAATCGACAACACCCACAAGACAATACAAAGCAATCCTAAAGATCTTTCGAAGATCAGCTCATGCTAGGCATAGTCATTGTTCGAGAAGGATTCTAAAAAGCACCTAAAGAACATCCATGTCATGATTACCAGAGGCATCTTTTGCCCAAAAGATCATCTTTCTCGCTACCCTATCAATCGCTTGTCAAATAGTCTATTGAGTTATGTCTCTTTGTTGTCATAAATAAATATTACCTTGTTTCTTTTAACCCCTGTACAATTCATGTTGCACTTGTCATTTAGTTGATAATGTTTGATAATTAACTAAAATATGATCAGGACATCTTGACATTATAGCAAAAGGAAAAGAAAAGCATAGAGAACTCTGTTTATGCCCCAATCATCAAGATTATGCACTTGTCACATCCAAACACCCATTCAGCATGACTATACACTGATCCATTTCTTGCTTGCATAAGCTTCATCTCAAGAAAAACCATTTGAGGCTAACCAAAAAAAATCAACCCATGCATTCTATCAAAATCCTATCAAAACTAGAGACATCAACCTAATTAGTTGAATAGTCTCTAAATTGTTGAAAATGCCTTCCATTTGTCAAGAAAATGATTGAGTATCCCCAATCGAGAAATGCAATAGTCCAAGTTCTTGAGACTAAATTTTTGGTCATATCCCCAATAGAGCTAGGATAACCTATAATCCCCAGCAAGATGAGGAAGATTCTTTTCCATAGTCGCATCAAAGAAAATTGCCATCCCTATGAGAGTCTGAATGACATACAAGGAGAACTACGGCCATCTTCTGCATTAGACTTCCTATCATATAATCATGGTAGTATTCCATATCATGCATTCACATTACCATCAAATATCATTTTTACAATATCACTTTAATCCAGGTTTGCTGAACCTCCAACAAATTCTTGGTAGGAATTTTAAGCCTCGCAAACCAAGTTTTATTCAGGTGAGGTTGTTTTTTTCTCACCGCCTCATGTCGAAAGTGCTAATGACAAGAAATTATTGTCTAGAAACTATCGTCAAAAACTTCTATCAACAACATTCATCAAAAGTTTTGTGAAGAACTTTTGGCATAAACTAGTGCCAAAACCTTTTCCATCAAGAAATTTTATCATGAACTTCTAAAAGCATGTAGTAGAAGTTTTATAAAAAATTTTGACACCACAAGTCAGTGGCACCCTTTTCAAAGTCCACATGTTGGTGGCACCTTTTCAAAGCCCACAAGTCAATGGCACCTTTTTTAAAGCCCACAAGTTAGTGGCACCCTTTTCAAAGCCAACAAGTCAATGGCACCCTTTCAAAGCCCATAAGTCGGTGGCACTCTTTATTAAGCCCATAAGTTAGTGGCACCCTTTTTAAAGCCCACATGTCGATGGCATCCTTTCAAAGCCCACAAGTCAGTGGCACCCTTTTCAAAGCCCACAAGTTAGTAGCACCTTTTTAAAGCCTATAAGTCGTGGCACTTTTTTAAAAGCCTATAAGTCGTGGCACCCTTTTTAAAGCCTACAAGTCGTGGCACTCTCTCAAAAGCCCACAAGTCGTGGCACCTTTTCCAAAGCCCACAAGCCATTGCACTTTTTAAAGCCTATAAGCTGTGGCACCTTTTAAAGCCCACATGTCAGTGGCACCCCTTAAAGCCCACACTTAACTCTAAGTCAAAGCCCGCACGAGCTAGCGGCACCCAAGTCAAAGCCCGCTCGAGCTGGCGGCACCCACATCAAAAATCTATGTTACTCCATACCTGCCTAAAAGGGTCAAACCTTAGAAAACCTAACACCCTAATGTTCTAGAAATGTCAGTCCATCCTGGACAAAATAGTATCTATTTGTCTTTGGCCTGTTCTTGATTCTTAGCAATGGTCAAAGAGGGGCAGCTGTAGACGTCTTAGTTTGTCTGGCCTAATTTTTAGCAATCTAGAGCATGGACGTAAGAGTCACCTTGTGAAAAAGTATTTTAAGGATGTCAAGAAGCCTAGGGATCATATCAAAGGTAAATGCGAAGATGTGGCATCAAATGACATAGTCCAAGGTATTCGGGGACAAACGATATAAAAAAATTCATAATTTTACTTGAATGTATCGATACATGGTTCTCATGTATCGATACAACACTCTAAGACGCCAAACATTTAAAATGTCCCCATTTGTATCAATACAACATGTAGATTTATCGATACATAAGCCTCTGTATTGATATAGGACCTCATGTATCGATATTAGACCATACCAAGACTGATACATGCATTTCGTAAAGGAATGTATCGATACAGTGGTTCATAGTATCGATACAATGGTTTATAGTATCGATACATTAATCATTGTATCGATACAATGTTTATTGTATCGATGCACACAAGGTTTTTAGACCAAATGTATCGATACATTATGCAATGTATCGATAATGTATCAATACATGCAGGCTATTTTCATGTCTAGGCTTTTTTGACTCGTCCACCATTGATCCAAAACTCGATTTTAACTCTTTTCTTTGCATAAGGAAAGATTAAAACACATATCAGATTACAAATTTAGACTTTTGAATTAATCATAACATCTTTTGAAGTCTAAATTGGATAAAAAAAGGGTCAACATCACACGATCACCCTACTTCTTAGCTTGTTAACCAATCTTACCATCAGCCACCTTATTTGTTGGAAAAGCATTTTAGCATTTAATCCAGCTACCCTATGCACATCACATGGGCAGCAAGTTGCTTCCTATAGCCACCCTTTTGCTACTATGCTGACATCACCTTGTCCCTTTTGAGAAATGGCCAAAAAAACCTCTAATTTGGCTCCAAAAGGGTGGTATAAATGGACCACTTCTATCTCAGCAAAAGAAGGTTAGATTCTAGCTTATTTACATTTACAAAAACACATTCACACACCAAGAAAACTAGAATCCCGTAGCTCTTCATCCACCATCCAAAAATAGCCCTAAAACACTTATTTTTATCCACTACACACTCCAAAAATCACCCTCATCCATACTAGAACCAAAACCTCACCATTTTACTCTTTTTCCTGCTTATTAATAATAAGGAAAAAAATAAAAATTCAAGCCATCCCTACTGCTATTGAAGTTTTATTGGTATAACTTCTCACTTTATCACTTTCATTTTCTATTTTTCAACATCTTCATCATTTTAGGGAGCTCTCCATGTTTCCATCACCCTTTTAGGATTGTCATGCATTGTTGTGGCTTTTGGTTGTGGTAGTTTAGGATTTGGATGCCTTAATGCCCCTTTTATGTGCAAAATGCCTTACTTCATCCTCATTAGTTTGATATCTCTCGCTCATGCATTTTTTTCCATGCTCATGCATCTTGTTATCATTAATCCATGCATGAATTAGTAGCCTAACACATTTCAAGCACATTTACACCTTAACTTGCATGAATCATTGTCATTTTTAGCATCCATAACATTTTTTTTGTCAAAATGCATAACACTTTCTTTGTCTAGGCCATTAGTAAAATTAGCATCCCCATTCATGTTATGTGCCATCCCCTTGTGTGTTTATTGTCTTCTCCTTGTTAAAATGCATGTTGGATGGTTGTCAAAAACTGATTTTTGAAACCCCCCAAGCCAAGCATGTTAACCTCAATTAATAAGGATTAGATGGACTTAGCATTTTCCTTAAAGCTTGCAAAATATCTTAAGGAAAATTAAGTTTTCCAGATTTGGAATCTTCATTAACCAAGCTCAAATCTTCTAATTTAAAAATGAAAATGGTCTTACAACTATTCCCTAAATGTTTATGCCTTTTCTTGAGTCAAAACCTTGAGTGGTATGATCAACAGGCTGTTTCATCATCCCAAACTACTCTTAGGCTGTGCAAATGAGTTCATAATGCTCATGACACTCTTTTCCTTTAGTCATAGACGTTCAAACGTCAATAACTCGAGTTTGGACTTATAGATAAAAAAATGAGAAATATCTCCTACTTTGCCTTGTTCCCTGTTGGCATCACAATTATTGCAAATTGAAAAATCGCTTTAAAATCCTAAATGATTTTTCATGAATTTTTTGATTTTTTTATCAAAGCATGTCGAATTATCCTTAAAACAATGTCTTATTCACCCCTGGATCATTTCGGATGAAAGAGTTATAATTTGTCAAGTCTAAGCTATCTGAAACCTTTAGAATCTGAACATATGTTCTCTTAGGGCCATTTATACCCACTAAATGATTTTTCTAAATTTTGAAAACATTTTTTCTAAAAACTTCATGAAATTCCTTTTCTATAAAGGTATTATTTACAATTTTTTGATACCAAATAAGTCCAAAATGATTTTTCAAATTTTGACACTCCTTATCCCTCATATGCTCTACTGGTAGTACAATCATTCAAATTTGAAAATTTGTTCCCTCGAAAAATGACTTCTTAGGACATTGGGAATATTTTTAGATTGACCCTTGTTGAGTTAGCTTTCTAGCCATATCTTTTCCACCCTCTAATTCCTTCAAACCAATTTAGAATAAATTTGGGAAGCAAGATAGCGCGATGCTATTCCCTATTTTGGTCATGGTCAAAATAAGTTATCTTCCTGAATTTTGTCTCGAGACATTCGAACATCCCCATATCACCCCGATTAGACTTGAGAACATACTTTAACATCCCACAAGCTTATATCAAGGCACAAACATATTTTACATCTTTACCATCCTTATTCACAATAAATCTTTTTGCCAAAAATTGTCAAATGCTCATCCATTTTCTAAATCATGAAGTTTTGTCATCCACAGGGATACTCCAACCTCGCCTTTCTGAGGGGACACTCTAACCTTATTTTTTAAAATTGTCAATGTAAAAATCTTCCTTTGTCAAAACTATTTGTCATCCTCGGGGATACTCCAACCTCATCTTTCTAAAGGGATATCCAACCCTATCTTTCAATTGCAATTAAATTCTTTTTCTTGGATTTCCATGAATATGTCAAACAAATCTCATTTAATCAAGAAACGCAAATGCATCCCGAAAATGATCGACTTGGTTATTCCTATAGAATTGATGCCAATAGCGAGATAAATTCCCATAGTCCACCCATTTTCTTTATCATTGCATTGAATGATCCATGTTATGTGATTTCATTTATTATCTTACTAGCATGATTTCTTTGTGATGATTATTTGCATTCATGTTTTCAAAATGTTTCCAAATGAAATAAAGGTAATGTTTCGCATGGGTATCTCTCTAGTGCCCAAAGTGGAACATTCCATTTTGAAAGTAAAATCCAGAGGTCATTTTTATTAAAAATCTCTATATTCCCTATCTCTCCCAGGCGTATATGAGATTAAATCTTTTTCATCAAAACCTGGATCATTTTTATAAGATTCATGCATGCGAAGAGGGTTATATCAAAATAATGACAATTTAAGATCGAAATAATCAAAACTGAGATAAGACATAGTTAGTAAGGTACCGATTTTGGGCATCGTGAAGAGGTTCGTGCCTCATCGTGTGTAACCAACTCTTGAACCCAAACGATGAATCTTTACATTACGTAGACCATGGGATCAATGTTTTAAGTTTAGTAACTCAGAACATTGGTTTCAATAGGCATCCGATTATGCCTAGACTGAAATGATCAGTGGTGACTCCAAGCATTGACCATTTCGCAATGGACATCCGAGACCAATAGGATGAGCGATTCATCTTATGGTCCATTTCACTGTACCACAAGTTGAGAATTCGTACATTCTCATTCTTATCACAGCGCCAAAGAAAAGTCTCGATCAAGAAGACGTTTCCAAGCTAGGAAAATATTTTTAAGTCATATGCACTCATTAAGCTGAAAGGATCCACCCCGGAGTATGTTGCGACAATAGCCAGGAGGTTAAGACAATATATTTTATATGACACAATGTGGTAGATTGCCAAATCAAATCCCGTCAAATACTTATGTGAAGCCTTTACATTGTTAGGGAGATTGGCAAAGTGGCAGGTATTTGTTTTTAAATATGATATTATATATGTGAATCAAAGGGCCATCAAGGGTAGCGCAATCACAAATTTCTTGGCTAGTCGAGCATTAGATGTTTATCAGCCTTTAGACTTTCAATTCCTTGATGAAGACCTAATATGCATATCTAAGGCAGGAGAAGCAACCGATAGCGATTCACCTTGGAAAATGTTTTTTGATGGTGCTTTAAACACATTTGGGCATGGAATTGGGGCAATTTTGATCTCACCCAAAAGAAGCCATTATCTTTAGATAGTAGGATTGAGCTTTAACTGCACTAATAATATAGTTGAATATGAGGCTTGCATCATGGGACTCCAAGCCACCATCAAATGTGGCATCTAAACCTTACAAGTGTTTAGAGACTTAGCCCTTGTCATTTACCAATTAAAAGGGGATCTCAGAACTGAGAAAAGAATTTGATGATGTTAGCTTTCAATATTTGTCTCAAAAAAAATAAAATTACCGATGCTTTAGTCACCTTATCATCCATGTTTAAGGTTAATTGGGAGTCGTACGTTGCCCCTATTTAGATGAGCATTCATTCAACACTGGCACATTGCCAGAATATCGAGGAAGAAAAAGATGGTTTACCTTGGTATCATGACATTCTTCAGTATATCAAAAATCAGCAATACCTTAATCATGCCACCAAAAATGATAAAAGAACCATACGAAAAATAGCTGTGAACTTTATTCGAGATGGTAGAGCGCTATATAAGAAGAGTTAGGAGAAGGTATTAATCTAATCCATGGATGCCTCAAAAGCCAGAAGAATCCTCGAGGAGGTCCATGAAGGCATCTGTGGTACGCATGCTAATGGATACTGAATGGCAAAATAAGCCATGCGATCAGGCTATACTGGTTGACTTTAGAAAGGAATTGCATCAACTATGCTCGTAA
The DNA here is from genome assembly GCA_038382025.1 of Adansonia gregorii. Lineage (NCBI taxonomy): Eukaryota > Viridiplantae > Streptophyta > Magnoliopsida > Malvales > Malvaceae > Adansonia > Adansonia gregorii. The sequence continues at coordinate 10,199 of JBBYHO010026487.1, forward strand.
ATGCCATAAATGCCAAACCTATGCAAATAAGATTCATGTCCCTTTGGCACCATTGCACATTATGATAGCCCCATGGCCATTTTCTATGAGGGCATGGACATGATTAGACCAATCACCCCTAAGGCCTCCAATGGACATCATTTTATCCTAGTTGCTATCGACTATTTCACTGAGTGAGTGGAAGCAGCTTCTTATGCTAACGTCACTAGAGTTATCATTTGTAAATTTATGAAACAGGACATTATCTGTCGGTATGGACTCCCTGAGCAAATCGTCACAAAATATTGTAATCTGAAAAACAAAATGATGCAAGCAATCTGTTCTCTGTTCAAAATTTAGCATTAAAATTTTATCCCATATCATCCAAAAATAAACAGGGCAGTGGAAGCAATCAACAAGAATATCAAGAAGATAATTGAAAAGATGGCTAAGATGTACAAAGATTGGTATGGAAAGTTGTCCTTCGCATTACATGTTTACCATATAGCAGTACAAACTTCTACACTTGCTACACTATTCTCCTTAATCTATGGGATAGAAGCTATTTTACCTATCGATATAGAAATCCTGTCACTTAGACCTGATGGAAGCACAACTTGAAAAGGTTGAATGGGTTAAAAATTAATTTGGGCAACTTAATTTCATCAAAGAGAAGAGAATCAAAGCCATTCGTCATAGGCAAATGTATTAAAAGTGCATGATGAGAGCCTATGACAAAAAGGTTTGTCCTCATCAGTTTCGAGAAGGTGACTTAGTGTTTAAGCAAATTCTCCCAATCCATAAAGATGGTATTTGAAATTGACCTTAAATTAGGAATGACCATATGTGGTAAAGCATGTATTCTCTGAAGGAACCTTAATCTTAACTGAAATGAATGATAATGACCTGCCCAATCCTATGAACTCTGATTCCATAAAGAAATACTATGCCTAAAAAGACTTTAGGATGAATACCCGAAAAGGCATTTTATTAGTCTTCCACCCACCATTCTTCAAAAAAAGAGAAGAAAAAATCAACTTACATTGAAAACCCGAGGGGGTGACTCAAATAACTAAACCCATTCAAACTAAGTTAAGCCCAAACTATCATTAGCCTAAAACCAATCTTCCCTATGTTCATAACTTTGACCAAGACACCAAATCATAACTTAACCATCTATTCCGTATCATAACTTACCCATCTATTCTATCCTGAGCAAACCTCATCTGTGCCGATACTTGAAAAATGAGAACAAACCAATTTTGAGGCCTCTACCCCACCATGGGGCAATCTAAAGAACATTCTTATGATTTGGCCAACACCATAATGATTATTTGCTTGAGAGAAAGTCTCTGAAAGCACTCAATGGAAAATTCATGTCATTAGCATCAAAGCCAATCGTCATGGGAAGATTTCTGTTGGCTATTTTGTATTTAAAAATTTTTCAATCGAATGAGAATACAATTGTTTGATTTCTTGCAAAACTTTTTTATAACCCTGCATTCCATGTTGCATCATTTTCATTATTTAATTGATAATGCTTGATAAATGAACAAAACTGATAATGGAATTTCATAACATTACTTGGAAAGATTAAACTTTGCAAGAATTTTTGTTAGGTCTAAAGACTAAAAATAAACTTTAGGGCCATGGTTGGTCCCATCTTCTTTGAT
>JBBYHO010026498.1:0-11848 GCA_038382025.1 Adansonia gregorii
AAGCAAAGCCATCCGAAGACTGAGAGTCTCACTACCGGCGATCAAGAGATTGAACAACCGGCATCAAAGTTGACAGACGTTAAAAAAGTCAACCGTCTGAGAAAACAGATGTTAAAGAAATCAATCAGAGGGATTTTTCCCCACTGGTGGAATTAAAGCCATAAATTCCACACCAGTGGAATTAAGCCTTCAGATTTTCAAAAGCAGACAACGAAAATATCGCATAATGCTAAAAATCCACGACTCCAGACCATTCTAGAAGAAGGAGATTCCAGCTCCGCCCAAAAATCCAAAAATGAGGAACCAATGTAGTCACTTGACTAAAAAACGTTCTACGAAGTTTTTTTGCAGATTACGGATGTCTGTTACAACACCAGACCTGAAGATGTCCCAGGACTTTTTGTCCAACTTGACAATGTCATTAACCCAAGGGCAACGATCCTTCCAGACTTCAACAAAAGTCATGTTTGAAAAATATGCGACTACGGATTCGTAATCCACTTATCATGATTGCCAAGTTCATTGGTCCAAACGAATTTTGAACCTTTCTAAAGTAGTCGTTGTAACGGTTGCCTAAGTTTACTTAGATTTTTTAATATAAGCTTCTCCATAATTGAGAACTTCTAAAAATCTCTATACTTGTCTCTGATCTTCTAAATTGATCAGGTGAATCGAACAACTTTTCAAGGATATGAGGTTGAATCTGCATCCCTTCAGAGTCTAAAATAACTCCCAGGAATTCAATTTGATTTTTCATAACCTCATCTTTCTTTCTAGAAAGTATAATTTCATGATTATAGGCAATATCAGCAAATTTAAATAATTGCTTTTTAGGCTCACCTTCTGTTTTAGAGAAAATGAGTATATCTTCAAGTATACAACATAGAAATCTTGTTTTCTTCTGAATACTTTATCCATACAACGCTGGAATATTTGGGGGGCATTCTTTAATCCAAACAGCATCACATTCATAGTGTCTTTTGGGGCACTAAAAGCTATTAGAGGCTTTGATTCCTCCATCAGCTTGATTTTCCAGAACCTTGATTTGCGGTCAAACTTAGAGGAATGGTTATGGCCACAGGCTTTCTTAAGGAGTATGTCCTTATTGGGTATGCAGTAACCATCAAATTTGGTTAGCTTTTCCTAGCTTTATTTTTCCGTGATTTCGAAACCATGAAGGCTGGTCTGCTATGTGGACTTTTTTATTTTCTTATGAGTCCGGCACTTAATAATTCTTGGATTTGGGTTGCAAATTCCAATTCATCCTCTTGGAGAATTTCATGGGAGTTACTCGAATAACTCTTCCACTATACTTGAATCCTGCAATGAATTCGATTTCAGCATAGACTTTATCTATATCCTCAAAAACATTTTAAGTGAAAATCTATTAAACTGCTTTGGTGATTTTCGTTATCATATGACAGAAGGGTTTGAAAGCCTCACAATTATCCAAGAATGATTGGATATAGAGAAATTCAAAGTCGCGAATCAATGGAGACTAGCAGCCTCAACGGAGAGATAACTCTGATAAAACAAAGCAATTCAAAGACTGAGAGTCTCATTACCGGCGATCAAAAGATCAAACAACCGCGTCAAAATTGACCGATGTTAAAAAAAGTCAACTGTCTGAGAAAACAAACGTTAGAGAAATCAAGCAGAGGGAAAAATCCCCACTAGTGGAGTTAAAGCCACAAATTCCTCAAAGCCTTTTTACGCCTTTAAATTTTCAAAAATAGATCGCAAAAATATCACGTAATGATAAAAAACCACAACTCCAGATCATTCTGGAAGCAGGAGATTCTAGCTCCGCCCAAAAATCCAGAAAGGAGAAACTAACAGAGTGACTTGACTCAAAAACATTTTATGAAGTTTATTTGCAGGTTATGGATGTCGATTAAAACACAAGATCTGAGGTATGTCCTAGGACTTTTAGTCCACCTTGACAATGTCATTTACCCAAGGGCAACGATCCTTCCAGGCATAAAAAAAAATCATGTTGAAAAACTATACGATTACGGATTCGCAGATACAATCTACGGACCCATTGATGACCACTCAATTATTGCAGCTCTACCAGACTGCATTAAAGGAGGAAGAAAACGGTTTCAAACTGTGCATAAACAAATGAAATGTGTCAAGATATTTTTCCTGGGAAATGATGAGACCACACATTGGCCCGCAATCCATGTTGTAACATTAAAGCAATGAGGAAAAACTGAAAAGGTTCAATTTAATATCAAACAAAAGTGGCAACAGATGCCAATCTTGTCACAAAACTAGACCAGCTATCGACGTGCACTTCAAATAAAGATGCTTGTGCAACAACCGGAGTGCCTTGCTGATAAAGGCCAGGTTATTGTCTACAACGCTGACCAGTGAGATATCATTTGCTGTCAGTCATTTAAAATAGACAGCGAAGCAGAAAGGGGAAAGGTATACGTCAAATCAAGCGCCTCACAAGATAAAATCTTCAGCCCCCACAGAACGTGATGTCCGCCGCTTGGAGCACCAGGTGCAAGAAAATTTGAGGAAGTAAGAAATGAAAATAATATTATTAAATTAAAATATTTTTGAAATGTGTAAAATATTTTTTAAAAAATTTTAATATATTTTTAAGATATAATAAAATTTTTAATCTGTTAGTATAATAGTGAATTTGATTAAATAAAATTTTTTTTATCGGTAATAAATAAATGTATTTTTAATGAGATATCTTTTTATAAAAATTGTATTATTTTATAATAATTTTACATATAAAAATTATGTTTTTACAAAATAACTTTACAATTTAAGAATTGTGTCTTCATAATATAACTAATCATAAACAATTATATTTTATAAACTTGATTTTACTAAAATGATTGTCTACCAACATTTTAAACTATTAACAATCCCCCACTAGTTTAGAATGTTGGTAATTTAATATCTAATCTTTACACAAACAAATATTATGCATACAAGAAAGTATCTCTCAATTTGAGCTATCAATTAACGGATATATTTTACAATTCTAATGAAGTTGTTCGTATCTACAGATTGAACCATAACTTTTAGTATTAGAATTGAAGATACACAACACATAATATTTATTTATATTTTCGTCAAAAACTGTTCACTCTCAGCACTATTATGGCTATGTGCTTATCATGTTCATAATAAATATTTACAAGAAAAGTCCATAATTTTTCTTGTTGAAGCAGTACCACTTCTTATGTTTATATAGGTAGAGTTCCTTAATATCCCCGTAACTTTAGACATTTGAAACAATAAACCATGAAATCTATTAATAGTATTTATACCCATCATTTTAACACAATAGACTGCACTAATCTCTAATCAACTTTTTTTCGAATGAGTTTTACTAGTGCATTACTAACACGTAACAATAACTTGTTCTTACCCATTAAACCTTAAAATTAGATGTTACTAATTAAAAGTTGGGTTCCTATTATTGGTGTCTAATAATAAGATTTAAACTCATTTTACTTATAACACTGCAAATCAATTTATAAGAATTTATTTTCTTTCACGATAATATCTTAAAATAGAGATTGAATCTCTAATATAATCGAATCATTGGCTACTATGTCCAAACTCTTTGTTTACAAATTACTTTATGCTTTTAGACATTGTTACCTCTTTCTAACAATTATAGGAAATAGTTTGCATTAGTTGTAGTCACAACTCTTATATTCATTAAAAATTTTTCAACCACTCATTTTCCATAATTTTTGTAAAATTTAAATGCAATTAAATTTCTAATATAATTGGATAAAATAAACAAAGAAGCCAATCACTCTTTAATCCTTTAACTTTAAAGATCTTTTTAATGACTTTCCTTTTTATAAATTGTAATAAACTTATTAACTTGTATAGTTTAAACATGCTAAAATTATGCCAAACTTTATTACACTATGGTGGTATTTCTTTATTTCTTAATAGTTTATAAGAAATTAGCACCCCTACCATGTGTAAGATATCCATTCTTTTTATTAAAGAATGTTATTTAATAGTATTTCAACTATCAAGGATATCTTATATGCAAATATTAATTCTTTGCCTTATATTATTCATAGTAATCACTTTATTTGTTTCTTATGATAGTATATATTTCTTCATTCTATTATCATCAAATGTGTAAACCATACGTCATATTGCTCTTTTCAACCAAGTAATTTATTATAATGAGGCCCTAAATCCTTTGATGAAACAAGACAATATCATTGCTATTTTTTTCGATAACTTCTTATTATAGTCAATACTTGACTTTAAACTTATTGTGTATGTATATTTAAATAACATGACTTTTTGTCAACAAATCATATATGTAGACAACGGTATTCCATATATATTTTTACAATATGGTTATTATTATTAGACCATTGCCAAACTTATCAAGTGACTATTACTATATCAATATATATACACCCTTCATGGAACTATTAGTCATTTTGTTATCAATGACCAAAACCTTGTCTTCCACCCAAACAGATCAAATAACATTCATTTTACTATTTTAATTTTTTTTATCATTGAATTGTGATTTTCTAAATATCTCAACTTTTAATAAGCATTTTTATATATTCATTAAGTATAGCCACTTAGGATAATTATCAATATAAAAAGCATTAACCAAGGGGAGACAAAAGCCACTTTTCGTTAGTTTCATATCTCACGCTTCTTCATATTATTTTTTACAAAATTTTATATCAAGAAATCTTATCATGATTTCATAATGTATTATTTGGAGATCAATTACAAGTGCCATATGTCATAGGTGTAAATCCATTTTATTATATTTATAAATTAAATATATGTATTACCTTGTTTAAACTATATGTAACTATGTTAATCATGTGCATTACCATGTAAACTAAATAAACCAAAGTAAATAAAACCAAACAAGGTTGAATGCTAACAAATTGTGATCTCTAAATCTTTGTGGGCAAATTAATGACTACTATTAAGTTATAACAATTTTCATAAAAGATTAACTTTTATAGAATAATGATTCCATTATAAAAGTATAAGCATTCCCTACTATTCTTCTTTGACTAGAAAACTTGCTTTATTCAATTTTTAGTCAAAATCACTAACCACTAATAAATTTTGTAGAATAGTTTAATGTTTTATTTTTCATAAAACAATATTAGCCCACATCACAAAAGTTGGCTAAAAATTCTACATCCATAATTCCATTTAATCCCATGGACTAGAAAATTTTATTACTTAAAATACATAACTAATCTAAATTTATGATTATATTAACTTAACCACAATGATCCACCTTTTGTTTCCATATATATAATAAAACATTAATTGGTTTATCATCCAATAATATTCAATCTATGAAAAATCACTTTGTGGCAATCTCATGCATATATGGTCACCAATGCCAAATAAAAGGTCTATGTTAAAACATTGTTGAGCAATAAATATTTTGAAAAAATAGATATGCCGTTTTCAAATGAATAATCACGTCACTATTAAATTAAAAGCAATGAAGCATCTAGCAATCTTCGCGTGCTTCAAAATTAATATGAAAACATAAATATGAAATTTAATTCATTCAACATGAGCAAAAACAATATATGCATACTTGGACAATCTTTATATTTTGTCTTGGAGTAGAACTTTCACCCGCAGTAATAATAGGAATAATTGCTGGGCTTATCAAAGTGTGAGATATAAGAAGGAAGATATAAAGTTCATTAGCCATTTGTTCTTTTTTGTGAGTTATAACCAATAGTATGTAGTAGTTACTATTTTCTTTCTGTGTCTTGAAGTAAAATTTCACTTACATATTAAAGCCTTAAGATTGTTAGAAAATTAGAGGAAGAAGTAAGAAAAGAAAATAATAATATTATTAAAGTAAAATAGTTTTGAGTCCTGTAGAACATTTTTTAAAAACTTTAATATGCTTTCAAGATACAACAAAGTTTTCAATCTTCAAGCAGAATAGTAAAAATGATTAAACATAAAAGTCCTTTATACATAAAACAAATAGATGAATCTTGAGGTACCCTTTTAAAAAAGTTATATTATTTTATAATAACTTTATATGTAAAAATTATATCTTTATAAAATAATTTTACAACTTAAAAATTATATCTTCATAATATAACTAATTATAAATAATTATATATTTTATAAACTTATTTTTCTAAAATAATGATCTACACCATTTTGAACTATTAACTCCAGGACAAAAAACAATCGGATTGTCTCTACCGTGTAAAGAAAGACGCCATGGCTGACAATTGAAGGAACTAGTATCGTCACCGCTGAGCTCACTCAGGCCTCCAAGGGCTATAAATAGGAGTTAGGAGTTAGTGTTAGGGTATCTCGAGTCTACTCGTCCAAAAGACTTTTTTGTAAAAATTTTCGAGTTGCCTTTCATTTTCTTTTCTTCGTCAATTACTATCGAGACGATTTTTAATCTTTGTACGCGAAAAAAGGAGTTGATACTACGATCTTCAAGAGATTAAGGAAGAACGCATTCGACGAGCTCTCTGGGATTGGAGAAATCAACAAGATGAATAATCTTCCTAAAATAGGATTAGAAAGTCTTACGTTAGAACCAATAAGGTTACCACCTGGTAGTTACACCACATGGGGACATCCCTATGCTAAGTTTTTACCATTTGAAGCACGTGGTGAAGATCAAGGTTGGGGTAATTGGCAGATCAATTGGACTAATTTATTTCTGTGGAATACGTTAGGTCCGTCTAGTGGTTTATCTAGTTCTGAAGAAAGTGCTATGCGTGAAATTTTGAGTATTAAAGCTCTTAATCAACAAACGCTGGAAAGACTGAAAGAATTGAGTGATAAAATTGACAAAGGTCTTGGTGAGAGACTTAGTCAAATTTGCACTATCAGTGACCTTCAGGGTATTCAACAAGAATTGGGCAATATTCTTGAAAACAATTCGTTTGTAGGACGAATCAAAAACCTAGAAAATAGGCTAGAAAGAATTGAAAAATTTTTAAAAGAAATGAACGAAACAGTTCAGAAAATAGGAATGCATCTGGGAGTTCAACTTTCAGATTGTAAGCTCAAATGATGATTGGAAAATAGTTCAGCTATAACCAGGCCTGGAGAGGGGATTATTTAATCGATCATACATATAGATATGTTGGTTTGGAGAAGATACATTAATGGAAGTGAGACAAGTCCAATGTCTACGTAGTTTCTCCGTTTATCCGAGCCATCTTCATTAGAAAAAGCGGTTGTATTTTATAAATAAGGAAATTGCTTTTAATTTTGTTACTCCTTTGTAATAATTAGTTAATCGGTTACTTATAATTACTTTCAAAATCCCTTTTTGCTGTTCTAAAGAAAATAAAGACCAAAATTTAAGGTATCAGTTATGTTCTGTCCAAATTCCAATCAAATAATTAATTTCGAGAAAATGACAATCTATAGAAATAATACAATCGGTGCTAACAACCTTCGATTAATCGCATGCTCAATTATTTTTCCAAGTGGGCAATTTTTGGCCAAATTTACAGTTAAATATTGCATGAGATATAAGCAAACAAGTACAATCTTATACATATAAATAAAAAAGGAAAAAAAAAACAAAAGAGTTCAGTTGTGCATCTTTTAGGGGCTAGGAAAAACCTAACCGTAGGACTTGGATAATGGACAAGAAGAAGGAACATATAGAAAAGAAGGATCTTTTGAAACTTGGATAAAATTCTTCTTTTTTATTTTCAAATGCTTATTAATCTTATAATCGTTCATTTAATTGTTCTTATTTTTACATTAAAAGTATGAAATATCAATACAAATTCTAAAATTCAAATATAAAACAAGGCTAAAGTATTTTTTTAATCTTTATATATACATATATATGTATATCATGTCTAACATAAAGATGAACGAGGGTAGGATGAGGAGTTAATTCATGTTTTTCATTTTATTTATTTTAATTCAGCAATGCGGGGACCTGAATTAGGATCCCCACATGTACGAATATCAACAACCTTTTTGACCAAAGTAACAAAACGTTATTTTTATGCTAATAATCCACACAACAAAGTTGAAATAATAGATTGAAAATTTGTTTTAAAGAGAGCAACATGCCCTTCTCTGTTAGTATGTTCATCAGCCATCCGAAGCCATTTTCCAAATAGCCATTGCTTTTTACTTCTGTTTCGTCATGGTTATCATTAAGGTTCATGCAATGATTGCCGAGGGAATTACTACATCTTCGTCATTGATGGGGATGATTTTTTGATTACACGGTTGATAGACGAGAATCATTTCTTTTAAAGGTGTCCATGGCCAAACAAATCATTTGAAAGGTTTGATCCATTAACATATCTAATTTTTTCTTGTATAATTACTCACTTTTATAATCGTAGTTTTTTTTTTAATTTTATTTTTTATTTTAATAGTAAGAATTTATTTAATTCATGATTCTGCTATTTGTTTTTGAAAATTTTTCCTTTTGTTTTCTATTCGTTTCTTGTCTTTTATTCATATATTATTATCTTCACCTATGCAAGTAATTAGTTTCTATTAACAAATAAAACCATCATTACACATTTCGAATTAAATTTATGTAATGGTTACGTCCAATACTAACTAATTATAAATTGCAGTTATTAATATCATGAATCAGCCTAATAAACTGTTTCTACCGAATAGTGAAAGAGAAAATCAAAGACGACAATGGAGAATTTGTCACAAACAAAGAAAAAGCTCGATGACGGATGAGCAAAGAGAGGCTATTCTTACAAAGCGATAAGCGACTCATCATGCAAGAAGAAACATAAATATAAGTAGTTCTGTAAATGAAAATTTACACAAAAGGGCCATCAAAACAATAAGATAATGTAACAGCGTGGGCTACATCAGAAACAATAGACTAACTCATGTTAGACGACTAGCCTCTTGTCTAGGAACTTTAATTTCTCATGTCGATATTAATTATGGTCCTTTGAATGCTCCCCCCAAAAAAAAACTGATATTCATTGTAACTTTTGCAGTCGTATAATGAGTAATAATCACTCACTCACACACGTATATCTATGGTTTTAATGCTTTTTATAATGCTTATTTCTAAAATCAAACAAAATTTTGTTATAGCTCAAGAAATTCAGAGTGGACTTCTTAACTTCAATGGAATAAAAATTGGAGGTGATCTACAAGTACAGCAACGGCAAATGATTGAGGATACACACTATAGAAGATCTCTTGGTAACTTCTATTTTATTTCTATTATAAAATTTTACATACTGCATAATTATAGTTTCTTGAGGATGTATAACATAATAATATTTCTGTTAAAATTTATTGAACATAGATTAATTAATGATCTCAATAATGAATGGATACAATTTCTTTTTTCAAAATAAATGAAGTGCCAATTGATACTTGTAATAATTTAAATAAAATGTATCTTTAGTAATTATTGATCAAGAACGCAATCTCGCTCCAAGTACACGAAGACGAACACCCCATATAAGCCTTCTAATCTATTTTTTTTCTTGATAATTACTTTATAATAGTGCATAAACAATTTATATAGACTGGACTAGGGACTTACACTAAAAAACTAATTAGAGTTGTATCCAACCATCAAAGAATCTGTATTCTAATTAGTTGTTAAAGTAGAGTTAAACTCTTATCACTAGAGTAATTAAACTGAATTAGGATTTACTTTATAATTTCACCTTAATAATTTGATTTAATTATCTTGGTCTATTTATTATCATGTGAGTCACATAAAGTCCAACATTCTCTCACTTGGCCCATATGATAAACCAAGAACCTAAATAAGTGATAATTAAATCCAAAACTTTAATATGGCCATAAGTTACTCTAGCCAAACTCTCACTCAATTAAAGATTTCACATAGCACGAATTATGACAGTAGCATTCTAAAATGAATATTCTCTTCCATGTATTAAAATGCATGATCATCTCTAAAAAAGTACTTTATGAGATAATACTTTATGAATGAATTTTTCGTAACCACTCAAGGTCCACTTGACATGTAATCTTTATGTGCACAAACTAAAATATGTCCATAAACTCTAAGAATGTGAAATTAATACAATCAAAGAAGCCAAAAAGATATCTTGACAAAATTTAATTAGCCCTATATGATCCACATGAATTTTAAACTGTTTTGTTGACAATGCTTTAGTCATGGGATCGGCTATCATTAAATTTATACTGATATGTTGAGTATCCACTTCTTGCTTTTTTTAGAGTTTCCAACAATAAGCTACTTTATATCTATTTGCTTGCTGCGACTCCCATTTTTATCATTCTTAGAAAAACATACTGCATAAGAATTGTCACAATAGATCTTTAATTGCCTTGTTGACAACTCTCAAATTAAAGATAAAATATCTCAACTTTATTGCCTGTGATATTACTTTATAACAGAATTCCTTTGACAGCTTTCATAGTCCAAGGCCAAAATTACTTTAATATCTACGAAGCACTTCTACTATAAACCTTATGTCAAGTTTTGTATAAACTTGATCATAAACAAAGGCTAATAATACTATATGCATATTTAATGCCTTTCATTTGCTCTTTTTCTAAATTATTTAGAGATATTGGCTCAAATTGAAACGTTTTTATGAGTGAATAGTTTTACATCTTAATTCTTTCCAGAACTATCTTGATATAGGTTTCCTGAGATAGACTTAATATTTTTTTTAGACCTATCTCTATGAATTTTTATGTGTATGAAGTTTCATTCAAAATTTTCATATCTTATGCAACAAATTCGAATCACTTTTGCAAGGAGAAAATCACCAACATATAAGACTAAAATTATGACTTTACTCCCACTGACTCTAAGGTATAATCAATGATCAACAATAATTTTAGTAAAACCAAATGGTGTCGTAACATTGTTAAACTTTACATATCATTTGTGGGATACTTGTTTTAGTATATATATTGATCTTTTAAAGAAACCTTTAGGTATAATCATGTATACCTCTTCTCAAGATCCCTATTTAAGCACGTTGTTTTCACTACCGTTTAATGTAACTCTCAATAAAAAATGAACTACAAAAGCTATGATAATTCTTAATGAAACTTTCATAAAAAACTGGAGAGAAAGTTTCTTGGTAATCAATACCTCCTTTGAGTGAAACCTTTGACCATTAGTTTAAGCTTATATCATTTAACATTACCAAATGGTAATTTAATGAGTTACTAGATTGGATCATTAGCCATTGATTTCATCTCTTTTATCATAGCTTTTTGCCAAAGCGTGAATTTTTCAATATTCATGGCTAGTGAAAACGAGATAATCTTTATGTCTTATTATCAAAATTAGACTTTTATAGGTATACAACTAAGTTATAGAAATTGCTAGTTTCTTACCCATTGGATCTCTTAATTCTATAATTATTTGTACGTTTTGTACACTATTAGTTAGTAAGATTAATGATCTATTATAAAGGTTGTACTTGATTTTGATTACTCTCCAGTTAATTCTCTATGTTTATCTTTGAGAAACAATCAAGTCTTTTACAAAAGATCAATCCAAATAAATTTATTCATCAATATCAACCTTAAAAGGAAAGTTACTCCCACTAGACTCATGATCCATAAAAAACTTAGCATTTCCAGCTTCAACAATTCTAGTTGAATGTGAGAGACATATAAAACCTTTTCCCCTTTAAGTTAATTCCATAACTTATAACTGTTAAATATTCTTGGATCCAGTTTTCTTATGTTTAGGTTATAAGCCTTTACTTTAACTAGACAACGCAAATTCGAAATGCCTTAAGCTGAATTCCAACTATTCTATAATTTTAAGAAAGTTTTAAAAAATAATTTAGTTAGCACTTTAATAAAGACATCAACA
>JBBYHO010026509.1:0-11847 GCA_038382025.1 Adansonia gregorii
GGTGAACCAGATGAAATGATTGTTAGAGTTTTTGGTGACATAATTTCTTGGCTTGATGAACATACTAATACGAACGCGTGCTAACCACAATCTCTCTTTCTGTTTCATTTCCTGCCTATTTCTTGTACAACAAGTAACAAGTGGAATTTTAAGGTGGCAGATAGATAGATTATCATTAAAGTGGAGTAAGGTTCCAGTGCAGTTCGGTAGCAGAAATTCTGGAATGTAAATTGATTTAAGGAATTTTTTTTTTTAACCAGTAAGAGGACTACGCCTATTCACCATTCACACTCTCGTAGCTCGTTTGGTTCAAAGGAGTGGACATTCCATTACGAGCTTATTTAATGTGTTACAGTAACGTAATTATTTGGTTTTCGGAATTACTTTTTAGCAGAATAGTTTATTATAATTTTATTCCGCGAAATTCAGAAATAGTCATTCAATACTCCATCCATTGAATGGTTAATTCGACTTTAGGCTGAATAAGAAATTGCTTTAGGAGATTTAATCTCTTTTATCAGGGATTTCAATAACATAATATTTTATTTCACTAAATCAAATTATTGCTATAGCTATTTGTTTTAAATTCAAATTTATTTTATTTTCACAAAATAATTATTTTATTATAATTTTATTCTATTTTAATAAATTAAACAAATCGTTGGTAGATGTTATAAATGTATTTTATTAATAAACTAAACAAATCGTTGGTATCTGTTATAAATGTATTTTATGTTGATAATATATAATTAAAATTTTTATTGCCAACTTGGATGATAAAGAGGAAAAAATAATTGGCTTTTATTAAAATCCAATTAGAATTGTATACATTGTATACCAAAAATCCAATAACTTTTTCTAATTTACAATGTTAAGTTCATGTATTGTGTGGTTCATAATGTGAAAAATATATATATTATTTTTATGCATAGGGGAGGAATTAGACTTAATGATTTATATACTTTTTAAAAATACTTTTTAGGATTTGTTGATGTGTTCCTTGCGGGTACCAAAAGCCGGGTAGCAATGGTAGGGTAATAGAAGGGCGTGGGAAGGAAAGAATGAGATAGGAGCACGTGTCCTGACAAGGGATTTGTAAGGGTGCGTTTTGGGAGATACGAAACGGCGAGGGGAACACATGTCAGTGTAAGAGCAGGGTGCTAGGGTGGTGTAGTTATGTCGCTAAATGGGGTGACAACGCGTGGTGATGGGGGAATGGGAAGAGTCCAGACCGTGTGCGTATATAATGGGGTGTGGGGCTGAAGAGTTTCTTCACGTTTGTTGAAAAGGAGAGAGGGCAGAGTAGAGGTTTAGACAACTTATTTGAGGAGAAAGGGGTGAGTTTTTGATAGCTGAGATTTTGTTGGCAAGGGGTTAATCGTAGTGCCTTAGTGTTTTAATGGTTTTGTGTGTTGTTTGGCAGCGAACGTGCTTGTGGAGTTGCAAGTAGGAGCGCGGCGAAGAGTGAGGTCGTGGTTTGGTAAGTTTTTGTGAGTTCTTGTGGCCTCCCTATTTTTGTTTGTATTTTTGGGTTTGTGGGGTTGCAGCATATCGTAAGGAGTGACAGATTATTGGTGAAGTTAGTAGCGAGAAAGGGAAGACTGGAGGAAGTGGGTAACGAGGTGAGTGCGATAGTGGGACATTTGATCCGGAGGGAGATGTCTAGTCGCGTAGTATTGGAAGAGGAAGAGGAAGAGATGAGAGTAGTGGTCGCTGAATAGAGTGGTGATCAGGAACAAGTAGGGTCGAGTGACAGTAAGGGTGAGGAGGCGATCGTCGAAGTGGACATTGAAGCTGTGGACATGCATGTCGGGTTGGTGAATATGCAGGTGGTATGGCAGTGGATGTATGATAGGGGGTGGATCTAGAGAGGTACCATATTGTAGATGCGAGGCCGCTGCAGCGGGCGATATTTGTCGAGGGAAATAGTGCGGCGTTCTACCTGCATATTTTCAAGGCTGGCTTTCACCTACCTTTGGGCAAGCTGCTGAAGGCGTATAATTTGTCGCCCAACCAGTTGAAGCTAAACAGTTGGGCAATCCTCTTGACTTACTTTTTGGTTTGCAAGGAGAAGGGGTGGTGACCATCAATTGGGGTGATGAAGGAGCTATATTTTTTGAAACGGGATGAGCCCTGTTTTTATTATTTGCAATCAAGGGAGGAGGGTAGGATGGTGGTCGACCTGCCATCAAATGCACATATGTGGCGAAACCAATTCTTTATGGTGACTAAAAAGGTAGGCACGGAATGGGGTTTTCTGGTGCGTTGGGGCAAGAGGTCGAGAGCCAGTAACAAGAGGATTGGCCTGGAGGCCACGGATAAGGACCAGGTGCTCTTTTTTAGAGGCGGATGCGTAAGCAGCAAGGTATACTTGACGTTCCGCAACATCCAAAGAGAGTGCCTAAGGGGAGATTTAGAGGACGTGCCAGAAAGGCTAGTGTGTCCTGTTAGTCAACGGAGGCGACGATGTTTGTTACGGCATCAGAGAGGTATGATATGAATTGAGTTTATTTAAGTGTGAGATTGGCGCGTGTGTATGGTGAGCAGAGGTGCTGATATATGATATTTTCTTTCGTAGGGGAGCATATAGCAAAGGAATGAATAGAAGATGCGAAAGAAAGGGAGGAGGCTGGGGAGTTAGTTGTTTATGATGTAGAGGGCAATTTAGGGGCGAGTGGTGAGAAGCGAGAGGGTAGTATGGATGTTAGCGATCGTCAATCGAATCAGGGGATGGAATACGGTATTTGTTCTAGTCACTCGCAAGTATAGAAAAATGTATGATGGTACTAACCTGGGTGTGTTATTTGTTATGCAAGAATAGACTCGGTTCAAGATGTGTTGGCAAAACGGGCGGCTAGATAGGTTACTGCAGAAAGGGCAGCTGCTCGTCAAAGACGGGGAAAGAGAAAGATGGGCGAACGAGCTGATGTTGAGGTGGGCGTTACTGCTGGTGCCGCATCCGCTGGTCGCCAAGAGACTGCTGTGCCAATGCCTTCTGCGACGACTACTGCAGTGCCCATTTCTTAACCTGGGATAGAGACGGTTGGGTTGAGTGGCAGGCCTGTGCCTAGGACAAGTTCGTAGTTGAGTACCACATCAGAGAGGCCGCGAGTGAGCCGTGGCGCACCCAGTTCAATTGGTCCTGGCATTCCGCGTAACGGGCGGGTGCCAGACTTCGAGGCAGCCTTGAGGTGGGCAATGAAGGGTGTGGTGACCAGTGACAGGGAGATGCTATCGAAGAGGAGTCTAGCTCAAAATCTGAAGGCCGCCATGATGGGGCTGGTGGAGGCACTTCACTGCCAAATGCTGTATACTTGCTAGATGGCGAACTGACAGGAGAAGTTCAACCTTCAAGCATCAAAAATAGTGGAGCTAGACGCTCAAGTTAGGAAGCAGAAAGAGCTGAATGCCAAGCTGGAGGCATCTTTGAAGAAGATCGAGGAGAGAAGGATGACGGAGATAGCCGAATTGCTGTTGAGGGGCGAGAAGGCGAAAGCGATTACTGTTGAGTCGACGAGAAAGTTGGAGAAGCGTGATACAGAACTGGCTTCCTCTAAGTCTAAAGTGGCTGAGTTAGAGGGTCATTTTGGTGATCTTGATGCTCGTCACCAGGATGAGTTGAAAAAGCAGCAGGAAGATATATTCGATAAATTCTTTGCTGCTGTAGATTAGTATCGCCGTAGCGCGCTATATAGGGTCCAGTTACTTCGTGAGCCTCTGGACGTACAGGCGATTGATTTAGGGTGCCTTTATATGCCTCCTAAAGACTTTAACGTCTTATTTCCTATGCAGCCACAAGTGGACGCAAGGCGGTCGAGGGATGCAGCCTTGATTACTTCAGCGGCTAAGGAGTCTAAGCAGGGGGAGTCTGGTGATGAGGCTAGTGGTCAGACTGTCTCGTCGACTAGGGATGAATAGTGGTTTGGGTTGTAAAGAATATTCTGTAAATGACCTATGATTGAATAAAAATTTTTTTTTGTGCATATGACTTGTGTAAATTCTTATTACTTGTATTTTCGTAATTGGTTTCGTTGTAAAGTTTGTTGTTTTTTGAGATTGTGGTGTATGTGTTGTGTTCGAAGATGGTTGTCGTGATGTTGTGTTGAGGAGAATCACGTGTTTTATTAGTAAGTGCACTTGTAGGAATAAAGAGTTGTGCCATTATGGCGATTTGCATTGTAGCAATTTATGAATTGGGCCATGGCGGCGATTGCATTGTAGCAATTATAAGTGGTGCCTTGGCGGCGATTGCTTTGTAGCAATTTAAGAGTTGTGCCATTGTGGCGATTGCGTTGTAGTAATTATAAGCGGTGCTTGGGTGGTGATTGCTTTGTAGCAATTAAAAGTCATTTGATCCATGAAATGACTTATAAACAAAGGTTTATAGTGGCAACCATAAGCATTTGTAATGAACGCACTAACAAATAATATTTCTTTAGATGGGCGGAGTTCCATGTGCTAGGGATGGGGCATCCATCTAATTCGGTTAGCTTGTAAGCGTCAAAGCCTAGAACTTGGCTGGCTTGATAAGGGCTTTCCTAATTTAGGGATAGCTTTTTTCGTTCTCCTGCTAGTCGACTGGTTTCGCAGTTTCAGAGGACTAGGTCGCCCACCTGAAATTAGCGATTACAAACTCGACGGTTATAATACTTGCTAACTTGTTGTGCTTGGACAACCATATGGATTGCGGCATCTTCTCTGGCTTCCTCGAGTAAATCGAGGTTAGCTTTGAAATGTTCATAATTGAGCTCGCAGTCTGGGTATGCAATTCGTGAACTGTGTACCCCTATTTTGGCAGGTATGACGGCCTTCGTTCCATAAATAAGGCTGAAAGGGGTAGCTCTGGTGGCCTGGGTTTCAATGGTTTGGATTGCCCAAAGTATACCAGGCGTTTCGTCAGCCCATACACCTTTTGCGACGTCCAATTTCTTCTTCAGATGTTGCAGGATGTTCTTGTTCATTGATTTAACCTGGCCATTCGATTAAGGGTGGGTGACAGATGTATGGACAAGGTAGATGTTGAAGCGTGAACAAAAATTATGGAGTGTGTCAGCCGTTAGTTGCTTGCCATTATCTGCTATAATGACATAGGGTACTCTAAATCGACAAAAGATGTAGCTCCAAATGAAATTTTCTATGTTTCGGGCGGTGATAGTGGCGACTGGCTTAGCTTCAACCCATTTTATGAAGTAGTAGCAAGTGACCAACAAAAATTTCCTCTAAACGATCACCATAGGGAATAGGCCCAATATGTCAATGCCCCAGGCACAGAACGGCCAAGGAATGAAGATTTTTTTTAACACCTTAGCTGGTTGTTTGGGAATAGGGGTGAAGCGTTGGCATTTGTCGCATTTTTTTACGAGTGTGGTAGCATCTTTTCTCAGTGTGGGCCAGAAGAAGCCTTGTCACAAGGCCTTAAGGGCCAGTGATCGCTCGTCAAGGTGGTTTCCACAGACGCCTTCGTTTATCTCTTTTAAGACATAAGTTGCCTCGATAGGGTTAAGGCATCGAAGTAATGGAAGAGTGAAAGACCTTTTATATAGAGAGTCATTGAGAATTGTGTACCTGGATGCTCATTTTTCCAACCTCCTTTTCTGCATCAGATCGGTTGGAGCTTGGTTATCCTTGAAAAAGGAAATAATTGGCATCATCCAATTTTCTTTGACGTTATCTGTAATATGATGTATGTATCTGTCGTAGCTGGGTAGTGGAAGGCTTTCAAGGAGAATTTTTCCCCTAGTGGAGATATCGATGGCGCTAGCCAATTTAGACAGAACGTCAGCCCTTGAGTTGTCCACTCTAGATATCTACTTGATGGTGATGTGGGCGAATTGTTGGGATAAGGTGGTGACAACCATGTGGTATTTGGCGAGTAGTTTGTCCCTGATGTCGTATAGACCGTTTAACTAGCTAGCTACAAGTTGGAAGTCCATGTAGGTGATTAAATGATTGGCGCCAGGGTTTTGGCCAACTCCATGACAGCGATTAAAGCCTCGTATTCGGCTACATTGTTGGAAGTGGTGAACTGAAAGGAGAGGCCATATTACCACTCATGACCTTGGGGATCGACTAGTAATACTCCAGCTCCATCTTTTGTCTTGCCTAAAGAACCATCAACAAAAATATGCCACTCACTGGTTTTGATGCTTGGGGGTAGGTGACCAAGAGTGCTGATATGATCGTTAGGTTAGGCAAGTTCTGGTGATTTGTCTTGAAATTCCTGAAAGGAATATTCGATGATGAAGTCAACAAGTGCCTGCGCTTTGATGGTTTTTCAAGGATTGTATTTGAGTCTGAATTCACTAAGTTTGATGCTCCAACGAACGAGTCGTCTCGCAGAGTCAACTTTGAGGAGGACGTCTTTAAGAAGCTGGTTAGTGAGGATAGTGATTGGGTGTGCCTGAAAGTATTGCCTCAGCTTCCTTGCTGCAATGACGAATGGCAAAGCCAGTTTTTCCAGCTTGTTGTAATGAAGTTCGCCAGCTTGCAGTGCCCGACTAATGTAGTAGATAAGATATTGATGCCCCCATTCTTCACAGACTAAGACAGCGACAATAGTTTCATCTGAAGCGGCAAGGTAGACAAAAAGTGGTTCTCCATGCTTTGGACTGGTGAGCAATGTAGGAGTGCTTAGGTATTGTTTGAGTTGGTCGAACGACTGTTCTGGTCCCCTTCTAAGCAGTCTAAAGAATGGTAAACATTTCTCTACAGATTTGGAGATAAAACGATTGAGTGCTGCTATTCGTCCCGTCAGACATTGCACTTCTTTTGTTGATTGTGGCGGGCTCATTTGTATGATTGCACTGATTTTTTCAGGATTGGCTTCAATGCCTCTGGAAGAGATCATAAAGCCCAAAAATTTTTCTGCGGACACACCAAGCACACATTTTAAAGGGTTAAGTTTCATTTTGTACTTACTAAGTATGTTGAATGTCTCCGAAAGGTCATTGAGGTGTTGGTGAAGAGAGAAGCTTCTGACGAGCATGTCATTCACATAAATTTCCATTGAACGCCCGATTTGTCCTTTGAAAAGCTTGTTGACCAAGTGTTGATATGTGGCACTTGCATTTTTTAAGCCGAATAGCATGACTTGATAGCAAAAGGTACCATCTTTTGTGATGAACGCCATTTTTTATCTATCGCAGGGATCCATCTTGATTTGGTTATATCCTGATAAGGCGTCAATGAAACTTAAGAGTTTGTGGGTTGCTAATGTGTCAACCAGTCGATCAATACTGGGGAGAGGGTAACTGTTTTTTGGGCAGATTTTATTTAAATCAGTGAAGTCTACGCACATTTACCATTTCCTTGAGGCCTTTTTGACCATGATGACGTTAGCAAGCCAGTCAAGGTATTTAACTTCCTTGACGTAGTTAGCTTATAGTAATTTGTCGACCTTTTCGAGTATCACTTGGAGCCATTTCGGAGCAAATTTACGCTTCTTTTGTTTGACCAGTAGGGCTCATGGGTCCACATAGAGTGAGAGCATGATGACGACTGAGTCAATGCCAGGCATGTCGGCTGCGGACCAAGCGAATACGTCGGTGTTTTTTGAAAAATTTTGCGAGGAGGTACCTTTCTTGGGTATCAAGAGAAGAGCCGATGCTGGTAGCCAACTTTGGATCCGAATCATAGAGGGCTAGTTTTTCAGTGTCTTCAGTCGGCTAAGGCTTCTGGTTGTGGAAACTATATCTGGCGTCTAGTTGCTCTAAGTTGATCGCCTTTGGTGGTGCAGGCATAGTGTGAACCGACGATCTAGAGGAATTGCCATGGATTGTGGCTAGCTGGCATGTGGCTAATTCAACTGACAACAGGTGGCATTAGCGTACGGTTCATTTATCAGAACGCATATATCTAATCTTTGTGGGTGTGAGGAATTTAACCGTCAAGCAGTAGACTGCGGTGACCATTTTTATCTTTTTCATCAATGGGCGGCCAATGATTACGTTGTAAGCAGAAGGTTGGTCGACAACAAGGAAGTCGACCAAAGCATTCACAGTATGTTTCCCGTCGCCTATAGTTACTAGGAGCGTGATCATCCCCTTGACAGGTATTAGTTGGTTGGCGAATCCATATATTGGGGATGACGGGGTCAGGTCACCCGTAGTAAAGCCCATGCGAAGGAAAGCATTCCACTGCAGAACTTCCACAGCACTTCCATCATCGATAAGGATCCTGTGGACCTGGTAGTTGCCTATGGTGGCAGAGATAACGATGGGATCATTTCCATGATCAGATAAGAGTTGCGAGTCATCATCATCAAAATGGATCACTCAATCTGTTTGCTTAACACGCTTAGGTGCCACGTCGACTGCCATTACAGAGCGTAGATGGGACTTGCGTTTTGACTTGCTAATTGCCCAAGTTTTTTGTCGAACTGAAGATCGTGCTTATGATGCTAACAATAGGTCATTTGGGTGCAATCTCCTGGTACTCGTTCGGGGATCATGTGCGATTCTTAGCGTATGGTTCTTTTTTAACAAACTTCTTAATCATCCCCTTCCTTACCAGTGATTCGATGGTATTTTTCAAGCTAATGCAGTCTTCGGTGGCATGCCCTATGTCCTTGTGAAAATTGCATCGATTCTCAGGGTCACACCTGCTCTGATCGCTTCTCATTAGAGGCGGACGCTCCAGAAGTGCTTCTTTCATTATGACGTTGAGGATTTGAGATCTGGGAGCCATCAGAGGCATGTAGGACTCGTATTTCACGTGTAAAATGGGCCATGTTCATTTCCTCGTAGGACTTTATTGCGATGCGATAGCTGGCATCTCCTTTTGTGGTCGATTGCCCAGGCAATCGGTCAACCGATTAGGCTTTGGTCATCGACCTCCTCTTTGTTTACGATATTAGGTTTTCGTTCGTTGACTCGTGATTTCTATATCCTTAGCTTTTGCGCATTTTTATGCCTTCTTGTAAAGCTGATACAGCTTCGTGAGTTGGGCGTCCGTCAAGGAATACTTTAAGTACTTATGGCGGATGCCAGTTGTGAGGGCTTAGATGGCCCATTTGTCATTCAGGTCCCAGACCTCCGGGGCGGTTGCATTAAAACACTTGAAGTAATCGCAAATTATCTCTTCATGGTTTTGTTTGATCATCATTAAGCTGGCAGACGTTCTGGCGGCTGTTCTGCAGCTACTGAAATAGGCAAGGAAATGTTCTCAATTGATCAAAGTTGGTGATAGATCCTAGGTTCATGGAGTACCACCAGGTCCGTGTTAGCCCTCGAAGCATCGTCGGGAAAATACGACATTAGATGGCATCTGACACATCACGCTGGTTGTGGAAAGCATGAAAACGATTCAGATGGTCAGCTGGATCAATTTTACCATTATTAGTGTTGGGAGGGAGCTTGACTTTTTGAGGGAGCTATACCTAGCAGATGTCATGCAAGAGGAGGTTGTCTTCCTCGGTTAACCATTCCCAGTTGTCTTTCCATGGCTCACGAAAATCCTTGATCTCTTATTTTAAGGCCGCTACTTGTTGGGCGAGATCTAAAGTCGAACCCGATGCGTGATGCCCGCTAGTATGACGAAAAGTTTCTTGCGTCATTTTTCATGGAATTGGCGTGAAACAGGAGCTTTTTTCTACCATCGGGTGGGTGGGCTGGTCGATTGTAACATGCCGCTCTTGCATTTTTGAGTTCGGGTTGATTACCATGTGCCGGTTTGGGCGATCAATGGGTTGTGTGTTTTGGCGATTGGTTTGGGAGTTGACAAGTTATACCAACTGGATCTGAGATTGTTGGATGTCAACCAGTTGACTAACGATGGCTTGAAATTGCACTTGGTAATGCGCATGGTAGTCTAGCTGGCTGGGTGGTGTAGGTGTATTGAATTGAGCATAGGGGGTAACAGGGTGTTGAAGGGTGCATGTAAGGTGTTTGTGGTGATAATGGTTGCTGGGACCGTGGTGCTGGGGCCAGTGGCTTGGTCAGGATGTGGGATGGAGGTGGCCAATGGCGGGATCAACCCTAATAGGTTTTGATAGTACGCTAGTGGCGAGTGAGATAGCCATGAAGGTAGTGAGATAGGTATGTGGGATATTTGGGTGTTTGATGAGCTGGTTATTGCTAGGGTTGCCGGAACTTTAGTACGGTTTGTCGCTTCGGGTGATGATGAGGTGTTTTGTGAGATGTCAGCACTCCGGTCGGCCATGATCTTTTTTCTGACATCTTTCCCACAAACGGTGCCAATTGTTGATGTCTTCCTTGCGGGTACCAGAAGCCGGGTGGAACCCTGCAACACAGAGAAAGTCAAAAAGATACCAGAGTTCTTGCTTCGGGGGCCTTCTCTATGGTTAAGTCAGAGGAGTGTTAGATATAATAGTGTATATATGTTTTCTTAGAGTCGAATCCTTACCTGTGAGCATGTTTACCCCCTTTATAGGATTTGTTTGGGGACATTGTGTCAGGTGATTTGCTGGTGATGTAACCAACGTCGAGCTAGGTGTCAGGCTATGATGCCTAGTGGTCGGCTCAGTCGGTCAGTGAATGTCAACTCTGCATTTAAGTCGTTGTTGAAGAGGTTACATCGCTGTCAGAGGAGGTTGGGTGATCGCCAGGTGATCGCCTATATGTTATTGTCTAGCGATCAACCGTTTGTAGGAACAGTGGATAGAGGATGGTTTAGCGATCGTCATACGTGTAGGTATAACAGGATTAAAGAGTGTTTTAAAAAAAAAGAATAATATGATGGAATATTTTTATTTTAAAGTTATTACGCGAATTTGTGTTTTTAAAAAATATTCATCCTCCCCTTCGTTACTTGAGTGATTGATGCGGAGAATATAAACTAAGGTAGTCAATACCGTACCAGTGGACACACCGTTTTTGTTCTAGTAAAGGTACATATCGATATTAGTACGTTTCGGTGTACCATTTTGAATTTATCGAAGTTTAAATATTTTTAATTTATATATATGAGAAAAATATTTTCAAATATGAAATAAATGAGATTAAATAAATTTTATATATTAAATATTCATCAATTATATATAATGTTCTATTAAAAAGCTTTATCAAATATAAAAAAATTAATATCAGTTAATTAGTAAAGTTGAAATTTTTTAATAATCATTAAATTTATGAGTAATTATATCTAAGATTCATCAAATTTATAAGTAATTATATATAATATTCATTAGATTTAATATCAATATTGGTTTAACTTTTTGTTTAAAAGCTTATATTATGTATCAGTCGGTGCAGCTATTTTCTATCGATACCACTAAAATTGACCGGTACAGACCAAAATGAAACCAACTATTACTAGTACTGTTATATGTCGAAACCGATATGTACCAACCGATATGATTAATACTGATACGGTATCAATAACACTAATATAAATTTCAAATTGAAATAATTATTCGATTTAGATATTTTTAATTTTATATTTCATCTTTATATTAAAATTGCTTAACCTCTTACTCTTTTGTCTCCTTTTATATATATATATATATATCATCATCATCATCATTTATTATCTATATTATAATTACTAGAAGTTGGGACACTCATGAATTAAAAAGTAATTTTTATAAAATATAAGTAATTTTTTTAAAAAAAATAAAAGTAATTTTTTATAAAAAAATGAATAATTTTTTAAGAAATTATTAATTTTTTGAAAAATTAAATTATATTCATATCTTTATTTTATTATTTGTATAGGCTTTTGTTGGTTTTTTTTTTTTGTAAATTCAATTGAGTTTATCATTCTTTTTATAATAATATAAATAATAATATAAAGTGTGTCACATAGTTTCATGTCATTGAATTAAAATTATAATAATAAATTACTTAAATTATCTATTTTTAACATATTGAATTTGAAAAATAACTATCT
>JBBYHO010026571.1:0-11836 GCA_038382025.1 Adansonia gregorii
TTTCGTTCATAATTTTTGCTAACCTTAGACTTTTTCTTCCACTTATATATATTTTTTATATTTTTAGGTACCCCAATAAAGGTGACATGAATGTTTATACTGAAACCTTAGGAATTGATTTTGAGCAACATATTTGTGCCGGTGAGGTTGAATCTAAAGAGGACCTTGAAGAGAACCTCATACCTTTAAACCAGTTGAGACAAGTTAAACAAGAAGAAAAATAAATCTCACCTCATGAAGAATCCACTAAAACTATAAACCTTGGAATAGAAAAAAAACCTAAAATAAGTCAAAATCGAAACCTCTACAAAGCCATCAACTTAAGTTAAGCTAATAAATCTTCTTCAAGAATATTGAAACATGTTTGCTTGGTCCTATCAAGACATCCTGAGGCTAGATACCAATATTATGGTTCATAAACTTTCCTCCAAACTTGAATGCAAACCAATCCAACAAAAATTGAGAAGGATGAAACCATAAATGCTCCTTAAGATTAAGGAAGAAGTTAAAAAGCAATTTGAAGTAGGATTTCTTAAGGTAGCCAAATATCCTAAATGGTTAGCCAACATAGTCCTAGTTCCTAGGAAGGATGGTAAAGTGCGAATATGTGTGGACTACAAGGACCTAAACTGGGCTAGGCCTAAGGATAATTTTCCTCTGCCTCATATTGATAACTTAATAGACAACACTAGCAAAAATACATTTTTTCTTTTATGAACAGATTCTTGGGCTGCAATTAAATCAAAATGGCTTCTGAAGACATGGAAAATACCACTTTCGTGACCATGTGGGGAACTTTCTACTGTAAAGTGATGCCTTTTGGGTTAAAGAATACTGAGGCAACATACTAAAGGGCTATGGTAACATTGTTCCATGACCTTATGCATAAGGAAATCGAGATCTATGTTGATGATATGATCGCTAAGTTAACTAAATAGAGTAAGCACATTGTTGACCTGCAAAAGCTCTTTAAAAGGCTTTGCAAATATCAGCTCAAGCTAAATCCTGCTAAATGCACATTTGGCATCACCTTCGATAAATTATTGGTGCTCATTGGAATAAAGGTGGATCCTAACAAGGTTAAAGCTGCCCAAAACCTACCACTACCTTGAACTTAAAAGAAAGTGAGGAGTTTCTTGGAAAGACTGAACTACATAACCTGATTCATATCTCAGTTGATCGACAATTACGATCCGATCTTTAGGCTACTAAAAAAATAAAATCTTGGAGAATGGAACCAAGAGTGCTAAGAAGCTTTAATAAGGTCAAACATTACCTTTCAAACCCTCCAGCACTTGTGCCATCAGTGCTTGGATGACCACTAATTTTGTATCTATCAATCCTAGACAAGTCAATGGGCTGTGTATTAGGACAATGTGATAAACCAGGAAAGAAAAAACAGGCTATCTACTATTTGAGCAAGAAGTTTATAGAATGTGAAAATAATTATTCATTCACAGAGAAGTTATGTTATGCGTTAACTTGGACAACCCGAAGGTTAAGGCAATAGATGCTGTACCATACTACATGGTTAATCACCAAGCCTGATCCCATCAAGTATTTGTGTGAAGCCCCCGCCTTGTCAAAGAGGTTAGCCAGATGGCATGTTATGCTTTTTGAGGACGACATCGTGTATGTAAACTAGAAAGCCATTAAAGGCAGTGTAATAGTAGACATTTTGGCAAGTCAACCTACAGATGACTATCAGCCTTTAAACTTTAAGTTCCCTAACGAAGACTTGATGTGCATATCTGAGGTGGAGAATACGGTCAAGTATAGGTCATCATGGAGAATGTATTTTGATAGAGCTTCAAACGCATTAGGGCATGGAGTTGGGGCAATTTTCATTTTGTCAAAAGGAAACCTTTACCTTTTCACAGCTAAATTAAACTTTGACTGCACCAACGACATAGCTGAATATTAGCCTTGCATCATAGGATTCCATGTAGCCATTGAAAAAGGCATTTGAACATTGCAAGTGATTGGAAATTCAGCCCTCGTCATTTACCAATTACAGGGAGAATAGCAAACACGTGATGCTAAACTGATCCACTATAGGAATCTGATATCAAAGCTTAAGAAAGAGTTTGATGATATTAGTTTTTGTTGTCTACCTTAAAAAGAGAATCAAGTTGCTAATCCCTTGGCCACTTTATCTTCTATGTTTAAAGTCAATCAAGAATTGGACATTGCTCCTATCCAAATGAGTATCTATTCAAACCCGGTGTATTGCCAGAATATGGAAAAAGAGAATGATGCTTTGCCAAGGTATCATGACATCTTTCAATACATCAAGGATCAACGGTACCTAAAAGGCATCACCGAAATTGATAAAAGGACCATTAGACAATTAGCTATGAACTTTATTTTGGATGGGGAGATTTTATACAAGAAAGGAAGGGATTGGGTGTTACTCTGATGCTTGGATGCCTCTAAAGCCAAAGGAACATTTAAAGAAGTTCATGAAGGGATTTGTGGTATGCATGTTAATGGACACCAAATGGCAAAACAAGTCAGGCAATCAGGTTATTATTGGTTGACCCTCGAAAAGGATTGCATTGACTATGTTAGAAAGTGTCATAAATGCCAAATCTACGCTGACATAATCAATGTCCCACCAATACCCCTACATGTTATGACAGCTTCTTGGTCCTTTTCTATGTGGGGCATGGACATGATTAGACCGATTACCCCCAAGGCTTCTAATGGGAATTGCTTCATTTTGGTCACGATTGATTACTTTACCATATAGGTAGAAGTAGCTTCTTATACCAATGTCACTAAATCCATCATGTGCAAATTTGTGAAATGGGACATCATCTGTAGATATGGTTTTCCTAAACAAATCATTACTGATAATACATGTAACCTGAAAAACAAGATGATGTAAGTAGTCTGCTTTCATTTCAAGATTCAGCATCAAAACTCCGTCCCATATCGTCTAAAGATGAATGAGATAATTAAAGTAGCCAACAAAAATATCAAGAAGATAGTTAAAAAAATGGCTGATACATACAAAGATTGGCATAAAAAGTTACCTTTTACTTTACATGCTTACTACGTAGCCGTACAAACTTGTATAGGTGCTACTCTATTTTCCTTGGTCTATGGCATGAAGGCTAACCTACTTATTGAGGTTGAAATCCTTTCCTTCTGAGTTTTAATGGAGTCAAAACTCGAGGAGGCTGAGTGGGTTAAAAACCGATATGAGCACCTCAATCTTATAGAAGAGAAAAAGATCAAAGCCATCTATCATGGGCAAATATATCAAAAACACATGGTAAGAGCCCATGACAAAAAAGTTCATCTTTGTCGGTTTCGAGAAGGTGACCTGGTGCTCAGACAAATTCTCCTGATCCATAAAGATGCTCGTGGAAAATAGACCCCAAATTAGGAAGGGCCATATATGGTGAAACGTTTATTCTCTTAAAGAGCTCTAATCTTGATCGAGATGGATGGCAATGACTTGCCCAACCTTGTGAAATCTGATTCTACTAAGAATACTATGCCTAAAAGGACTTTAGGATGAAAACCTGATAGGGCATCCTATTCGTCTTTCACATACCCTAAAAAAATCCAAAAAAATAAAAATAATTAAAAAATAACAAAAAAAAAACTAGGTTAAGTTGAAAACTTGAGAGGGTGGCTTAAGTGATCAGACCTTTTCATTTAAATAAAACCAATCTTCCCTATATTCATAACTCTAACCAAGACACCAAGTCATAACCTAACCTATTTGTTTTGTGTTGACCACCCCTCCAAAACCTCATCCACATTGGCATTCAAAAAATAAGAACTGCCTAACTTTAAAACCTTCATCCCAGGATAAGGCAATTTAAGGGATCTTTTTATGAGTCACTAGCACCAAAAGAGTCAATTGCTCAAAATAAGTCTCCAAAAACACTTAAGTGGAGAATTCATGTCATCAGCGTCAGAGCCAGTCAACCATGAAGATTTCTCATATGTCTTTTGTATTTCAAAACCTTCCACAATCTTATAAATTTGTTACAAATTATTCCACTCTTTCTTTGAAAAAAAATATTGCTTGATTTCTTGCAGAATCTTGTTGTAGCACTGCATTTCATGTTGCATCATGTTTATCAGTTAATTGATAATGTTTGATAAACAAACAAAATTGATGACAGGATTTTCTGGCATTATTTCAAAAGATAGAACTTTGTAGGGACCCTGTTTCATGTTTAAATACTAATAATGAACTCTTGGGGCTGTAATCGATCTTGCACTAGGACCCATATCTAGAAAATATACTCAAAGCCTTCCCTATATGACTAGTCTTGAACCTTCTGTACCTTCAAAGAGGGGATAATCTTAACATTTAAAGCCTTTGGAAATCTAAAGCAAGATTAATGAACCTTGGACAAAAGGCCACCTTACCAAAGCCAAAGAAAGCCCAAAACTAGCCATTGGATTAGGCCTTTAAAGTCATCACCTTTTCATTAATTAGGAAAACATTTGCACCTTTATGCATTATATAGCATTTAACATTTTATAGGTATCAGCTCTTGTACGCAAAAGTCAAATTTATAGGGAACCTACGGTACTATTTGTTTCTATTTAAAAAAATCAAAGCCGATAAAAGTTGATAGCAACTACATACTTTAGTCCTCAAAGAGCAAGACACTTCCTTATTGCAAAGCCCACACAAGTTGGCGGCAATTACCTACCTCAGTCTTCAAAGCGTAGGACACTTATCAAAGCTAGCATAAGCCGATGGCACCACACTACCTACCTTCATTCTCAAAAAGTAGGGAATTTTCTTACCTTGAAACCCACACAAACTAGTGGCACCTATTTATCTTAGTCCATAAAGTGCTAGACGTCTTTCTTCACTTACTTTTAAGCCTACACAAGTTGCTAACACCTCTTTGATTTTAGTTCTCAAAGAGTAGGATGCCTTTTCTACTTTTTTTAAGCCACACAAGCTAGTAGCACCCCTTTCATTTTAGTCCTCAAAGAGCAGGATGTCTTTTCTATTTCTTTTAAGCCCACATAAGCTAGTGGCACCTCTCTCATTTTAGTCCTCAAGGAGCAGGATGCTTTTTCTATTGTTTTTAAGCCCACACGAGTTGTGGCACTTTATTTCTTTAGGCCTCAAAGAGCAAGACACCTTTTCTATTACTTTTAAGCCCATAATCTGGTGGCACTTCTTTTCTTTTGGTCTTCAAAGAGTAAGACACCTTTTCTTTCCTATCCAAAAAAATAACCTAATACACTGCCCAAACAAAATGGTGTCTATTTATCTTTACCCTATTCCTAATGCTTAGCAACGGTCAAAGAGGGGGAGTTGTCGACACCTGATTTTTTCTGGACCAATTTTTGGTATCCTAAAAGTTATGTAAAAGATGAAAAAATAAAAAAATAAAAATAAAGCTGGAGGTCGCTTGAGAAATTTTTTTTTGGGAAGGTCTAAAATTCCTATGGTTCACTTACAAAAAAAAGACATCAAAGATCATTTTCACGGTGCCATTAGAGTCATTCAGGTGAGTACATGAGCTAATTTTCCTCTCTTTGTGACCAAGATAAGACAACTCGAGGAACTTAAGGTATGTACAGGTTATATGGGTGCCTAAACACTGTCACGAGGCTTTCACATTGCCAAAATTTTGAATTTCCAAGTTTAGTAACGATACAAGAGGGTTTGTATCAATACCAGGCATGTTTGTATCAATACAGACATTGGCAGTAGCTAAAATTATGATTTTTGGCAAAATGTATCGATACACAAGCATGAGTATTGATACAAATCCATGGAGTATCGATACTGGCCTCTAAGTTTCGAGACTGAAAATATTTTTTGCTCTTAGTATCGATATATAACTCATTATATCGATACTCAAGAGTAAAATATACCTTATATATCGACGCAACATGTTTTGTATTGATACACCAAGGCATTTTTGCCTAGTTTAAGCCATTTTTTAGCCTTCGAAAATCTAATTCAAACATGTTTTTAGCACCAACAAACTGTCATAAAGCATTACAAACCTTGGCTTTAGGGTAATGACTGGATTTAAATAAGTTAGGGCTCAAACAACCAAAGCCAAAGGTCATTTTCAAAAGAGATATGGTGGTAAGAAGGTAGCAGGTTTGAGAAACTGTTGTAGCCTTTTTGATTTCTTTCTCAGTATGGCAAAACCAATAGCAATAGGGGGCAAACTGAGCATGTTACCTAGATGTCTCTTTGTGTAGAGAAAAAAACCCAATAATGCCTTTGGTTTGTCTCTTAAAGTCATTAGCTGAGCATGAAGATAAATAGGGACATGTCTAGCTTAGCAAAAGGACTTTTGGTTAAAAAAAGCCTACAAAAAAAAAATTCTAGAGCCATTCCTAAAAATTCTCCAGCCATTCTCAACCCAAAAAAAAAAAAATTCCAAAAATACTATTTCATTAACCTCTATACTCTATTCCTATAACTACCCTAAACCACTATTGGAAAACCTTTAAAAACCTAACTTTATGCACATTTTAATCCTTAAAAAGCCTCACATTAACCATACCACCAAAAGCTACTTCTTTTAATCCTTTTCTTTCTAAATAATAGTAAGAAGAAGGAAAAAATTAAACCTATAGCCACTACTTCAAGAAAAAGGGAAGTTCAAGGTTTTTGGTATATCCCCTCTACCTTGGTCTTTGTAGTTTCTGTTTTGTCATTAACATCATCTTGGTAAACCCTTTTATGCTTTTATGGCTACCCTAGGACTTGCATGCATTTTTTATGGCTTTGGTTGTAATAGTTTAGGATTTTGATGTTCTTCTTGGTGCCCACATGCTGTTTGGTTGACTAAGCATTTTCCTTTGCATTTTCATCACCATAATGGCCTCTATCCATGTATTTTTTGCCATATTCCTTCGATATTCATGTCTTCATCTTATTTTTAAAATATATATCTTAACATGACATAAGCATGCTCATGTATTTCCTAGAAGCTTGATAGGTTTCATGAAATAAAAATGCTTTTTTAGCAAACTCCTTTTAAACGTGTTCATCTGAAGTATGTTCATGCATCTATCTATCATCTCCATGCATTTTTTATCATTTTTTCTATGAAAAATGTCATCTCTGCTTGTGTATATATGTCCTCAATAATCTGCATCATTTTGTGGTACTTTGCTTATGTTGAGATGCATGCTTAAATGCTAGAAAACCCAATTATAAAAATATCCCTAAGTTAAGCACATGCTATCTCCCACATATGGAGAATAATATAAACTTAAGATTTTTATGAAGTTGGTTTTCCAACCTTGGAGGCAAAGCAAGTATTCGGTTCTAGATTCATGAAAGAATAAGTATAAGAATACTGGTTTTCAAAAAAATGAAATGAAGTCTTTTAGTTAAAAATTATGAATCCGTGGTCCTTAGCCAAACATCCTTATGATGGCATGGTCAACGGGTTGTTTCATCATCCCAAACTACTCCAGGACTATGGAATGAACTCGTTATGCCCATATCAACCCTTCATCTTAGTTATGGATGTTCGAACGTCCATGGCCTAAGCTCAATCTAATGAAAAACCAAAAATACCGAACACCTCCCCTATTTTGTTTTGGCAACACAATGGTCTGGTTTTGAAAAATAATTTAAAAATAAAAAATGACTTATCCAGAATGTAGTGGTATTTTTTGTTTCAAGGGTTTCGAATTAACTTTCCAATGATATTTCATTTATCCCCAAGTTAAGCACATGCTATCTCTTACATATGGAGAATAATATAGGCTTAAGATTTTTATGAAGTTGGTTTTCCAACCTTGGGGGCAAAGCAAGTATTCAGTTCTGGATTCATGAAAGATTGAGTATAAGAATACTGGTTTTCAAAAAAATAAAATGAAGTCTTTTAGTTGAAAATTATGAATCCTTGGTCCTTAGCCAAACATCCTTATGATGGCATGGTCAACGGGTTGTTTCATCATCCCAAACTACTCCGGGACTATGGAATGAACTCGTTACGCCCATATCAACCCTTCATCTTAGTTATGGATGTTCGAACGTCCATGGCCTAAGCTCAACTTAATGAAAAACCAAAAATACTAAACACCTCCCCTATTTTGTTTTGGCAGCACAATGGTCTGGTTTTGAAAAATTATTTAAAAATAAAAAATGACTTATCCAGAATGTAGTGGTATTTTTTGTTTGAAGGGTTTCAAATTAACTTTCCAATGATATTTCATTTATCCCTAGGTTAAGCACATGCTATCTCCCACATATGGAGAATAATATAGGCTTAAGATTTTTATGAAGTTGGTTTTCCAACCTTGCAGGCAAAGCAAGTATTCAGTTCTGGATTCATGAAAGAATGAGTATAAGAATACTGGTTGTCAAAAAAAATGAAATGAAGTCTTTTAGTTGAAAATTATGAATCCTTGGTCCTTAGCCAAACATCCTTATGATGGCATGGTCAACGGGTTGTTTCATCATCCCAAACTACTCCGGGACTATGGAATGAACTCGTTACGCCCATATCAACCCTTCATCTTAGTTATGATGTTCGAACGTCCATGGCCTAAGCTCAACCTAATGAAAAACCAAAAATACCGAACACCTCCCTTGTTTTGTTTTGGCAGCACAATGGTCTGGTTTTGAAAAATTATTTAAAAATAAAAAATGACTTATCCAAAATGTAGTGGTATTTTTTGTTTGAAGGGTTTCGAATTAACTTTCCAATGATATTTCATTTATCTTTAGATCATCTCAGATGGAATAATTATGATTTTTCAAACCTTTGCTAGCTGAAAACCCTATATCCAATTAGCAGTCTACTGTTTGGGTTGTTTCGGCCCAACAAACAACATTTTTGAATCCCTTGAATATTTTTCACATAGGGTTCATGAAATTCCCTTTCTAGAAAGGTATTATTTGCATTTTGATAATTCTGGATGAATCCGAAATGATTTTTCAAAGTCCATCATACCTTTACCCTGTACATGCTGCTAGTGTCGAGATAGGTCGAAATTCAAAAATTAATTCCACCTAGAAAGTGATTTTCTAGATTTTTGAAATATTTTTTACATTAATCTTTATCAAGTTAATTTTTGATCGATATCTCGTTTGCCCCTTGGGACCCTCGGATAAGCTCAAAATAAATTCAAAAAGAGAAATGATGCAATGTTGTCCTCTGTTTCTAACTCAATTTTTAAAATGCTTTTGTTGAGGCATTCGAACACCTCATGATCTACTCGGCTTATTCTCCTGACCTAAGCCTTTTAGACTTAGACCAGGGCTAAATAAAAGAGGAACATTTTAGCTAAACCTTCGACTCTCGATTTTCAAAGATCCTCCTATCAAAAAAATGACCCATTCCTCTTAAATGTAAAAAATTTTCATTTTCGAAATACTCCAACCCCGCTTTTATGTTAAAATGACATCAAATTTTCATTTTCGAGGATACTCCAACCCCACTACTCTAAAGGAGTACTCAAACCCTACTTTTACCTCAAATCCAATATCAAACTTCCATTTTTAGGATACTCTAACCTTACTTTTTTAAGGGGATACTTTAACCCTGTTCTTCATACCTTCTAAAATCCAAGCTTTTCTCCACCTGGAGTCATTGAAACCCTTTTCTCCTTAAATTCCCATTGAATCTAACTAAGTCTCAATGCTGTAATCTTGGTTTTTCATTAATAATCAAAGACAACTATGAGATACATCTCGATCATCCCTCTTGTTTATGTATTTATGTGTTTATTTTTGTGCGGATTTATTTATTGTTTTCTTTCCTACCTTACTAATATGTTTCCTTTTATAAGGACCTCAAACATTCATGCTTTAAAAATCATTTTCAAAATCACAAAATGATATCTCGTGTCAATATCTCTCCAGTGTCAGATATGAAATATTTGATTTTTTTAAACCTATTTGGAGATCTTTTCATTAAAAACCCCTATGTTTCTCACCTCTCTGAGGCGTATAGATGATAAAATTTTCATTCAAACCTGGACTCATATCTTTATAAAATTCCATGCATTGGAGGGAATTATATTTAAATAATGATTAAAATGAAACCAAGGAAATCGAGATTTAAGTAAGATATAGTTAGATAGTACCGATTTTCAGACATCATGGTGCTGCTAATCCGTTCACACACGTAACCAACTCCCGAACCCAGAACAACAAATCTCTGGTATTATTTTTAATAGGCATCCGATCGTGCCTAACTTAAAATGATTGGTGGCGATCCAAATTTATAGCCACTTTGTGGTGGCCATCCAAGACTAGTTGGACGAGTGATTCGTCCGATGGTCTTTTACTCTTTCATGTCAAACATCAAAAAAATTTTTTAAGTCTAGCTTGCTTTGGCCCTTTGGATCATTCGAAGTTCATAAAGGCCGGGCACAGGGAACGTCTACACCTATGAGTGACCAACTTTCTTTGGTTTTAACATGGACTTTAAAATTAATATTTTTAAAATGATTTCAAAATTTTAAAGGGATCAGTTTTAAAAGGTGTCCAATCACGTTTGCCTAGAAAGATTGATAATGACTCTAATTTTTTAGCCATTTCGTAATAACCATAAGAGAATAGTCAAACAAGTGACTCGCTCAAGTGATCCTGCCCTACTCCAAAATGAAAAATATTTTCTCTAATCTAATGCATCATGATGAAGATGAACTCACAAGCTCTCTCCTTACGTATAAGATAAAGATGAAGCATGGACAAAAACAATAAAAGAAGGTTGGAGTTGCATTGAAATCACTTATCAATGTGAAAGAGAAGGATAATGAAGATGAAGAGATATCCATCTTTCCTCATGAGTGGCCAACTTTCTTTGGTTTTAACGCAGACTTTAAAATCAATATTTTTAAAATGATTTGAAAATTTTAAAGGGACTGATTTTAATAGGTGCCCAATCATACCTCCCTAAAAGGATCGATAATGACTCCAATTTTTTAACCATTTTGTAATAGCCATATGATAATAATCAAACAAGTGACTCACTCAAATGATCCTACCCCACTTTAAAATGAAAAATATTTTCTCCAATCTAATGCACCAAGATGAAGATGAACTTACAAGTCCTCTCCTTACATATGAGATCAAGATAAAGCATGGACAAAAACAATAAAAGAAAGTTGGAGTTGCATAGATATCATTCATCATTGTGAGAGAGGAGGATAATGAAGATAAAGAGATGGCCATCTTTGCCAAAAGATTTAAAAAATTCATAAAGACGAACAAGGGTAAAACATCTCAAATAAGCAGGTTGATCAAGTGGTGTGCTATTTTTGCAAGAAACTATGCTATGTTAAATATGATTGTTTGTTATAGAAAAAGCAAAGGCCCAAAAGAAAGCAATGATAGCCACATGGAATAGAGATAACAATTTTTATGATGACAACTCCAGTGATTATAAAATGCTGAACCTATACTTCATGGCTCTGAAAGAGCCTATGGTAACCTCAAACTCTTATGAATCCAATTTCTATATTTTTGATGAATTACAAGATGCATTTGATGAAGTGACAATAAAGTTTGAGAAAATGAATTTGAAACAATAAGAAATTAACTTCAAAATTAAAAATTAAAAATGATTTTTTATTGAAAACAAAGGATGATATGCAAAACAAACTAAGAAATTCAAAGTGAAATTTGAAGCTTGCTAGAAGAAAAATCAAATTTAGAAAAAAAATTTTTGATTTGAAAAAGAAACTTGAAAGCCTGATAAGTGAAAAATAAATTGTTTTTGAAAATGATCTTTTCACTTGAATATGACAAAATGTGCTTATTGTAATTATTATGGTCGTATTATAAATACTTGTGCTATTGAAAGAAAGACTTAATATAAATTAGACAACTATAGGTTCTAAAAGGAATAAGAGA
>JBBYHO010026593.1:0-11834 GCA_038382025.1 Adansonia gregorii
TGGCTACTGGATATAAACAGAGTCAGGCAGACCATACGTTGTTCATTAAACACTCGAAGACAGGGGGAGTGACTGCTTTACTGGTGTATGTGGATGATATAATTGTGACTGGAGATGATGTAAGTGAACAGGAAATGCTCAGGTAGCATCTAAACAAGGAATTTGAGATAAAACAACTAGGGCAACTAAAATATTTCCTAGGAATTGAGGTGGCCCACTCAAAAAAAGGTATCTTCATCTCACAGCAAAAATATGTTACTGACCTATTGAAAAAAGTAGGGAAGTTAGCATGCAAACAAATGGACACTCCGATTGATCCAAACTATAAACTTAAAGAGGCACTAGATGATCCTACAGTTGACAGGGAGATGTACCTGAGATTGGTAGGTAGGCTAATTTATCTCTCACATACTAGACCCGACATAGCTTATGCCATGAGTGTGGTTAGCCTGTTTATGCATAACCCAAAGAAGATTCACCTACAAGCTGTCTACAGGATCTTACACTATTTAAAGGCAAATCTTGGAAAGGGAATTCTATTTCGTAGGAATGAGGGAGTAGTATTTAAGGCCTATACAGATGCAGACTACGTGGGGTCACCTGTAGACAAAAGATCTACATCGGGTTATTGCATTTTTCTTGGAGGAAATCTGGTTTCATGGAGGAGTAAGAAATAGAATGCGGTGGCAAGATCAAGTGCAGAAGTAGAGTTTCGAGCAATGGCACAAGGAATATGTGAACTGCTGTGGCTAAGAATACTACTGAATTACCTACAGATTAGAGGGAATGACCCTATGAGATTGTACTGTGACAACAAATCAGCTATAAACATTACGCATAATCCTGTACAACATGAGAGGACCAAACACATAGAGATAGATCGGCATTTCATAAAGGAGAAAATTGAAAATGGCCTAATTTGCACACCCTATGTGTCTACAGAGAATCAACTAGCTGATTTATTTACCAGAGGTTTGAATGCTACAAGTTTTCAGAGGTGTATTTCCAAGCTGGGAATGGAAGATGTATATTTCCCAGCTTGAGAGGGAGTGTTGGAAAACAATTAGCTATTTATTTTAATTATAGATTAGATAATTAGTGATTTAATTGTAGATATGTATTAGCTGTGTAGATATGTATTAGCTGTAGGTAGAAAATAGATCCCTAGAATTATGGAATCAGTCCTAAAATTATGGGATTGTATTCTACCAGATTTTTCTGTTCAGACTAGTGATAACCTATGTACTACACTGTATATATAGAGACATGCTACAAAAAAATAAAAAAATATATCAGAGAATGAAGTTTTACCTTCAATTATGACAACGAGAACCCAAGTTTATCTTATTTGATGGATAAACTTTTATTCTAAGAAAAATGGTGGAAAAAAAATGTTTCTTGCTAGACCAAAACATCAATATCATTTATCCCAATGAGGAGAACATGTTTATAATGCCCAATTATGAAAAGAATGGAGATTAATATGAGAATATAAGTTTGTGCCATTTGACAGATGAACTTTGATTCTAAGAAAAATGGTAGAAGAAAAAGCTTTTCTTGCCAAATGAAGCATCAATATCGTGTATCCCAATGAGGAAAACTGTTTTTAAAGTGCCCAATCATGAAAAAATAGAGATTATTATGAAAACCTTCATTTCTCTTATTTGACAAACAAACTTTGATTCTAAGAAAAATTGTGGAAAGAAAAACACTTTTTGCTAGATCAAAGCATCAATATCATGTTCCTAAAGCGAAAAAAATGTTTGTGGTGCCCAATCATGAAAAGAATGGAGATTATTATAAGAATCAAAGTTCATCCGTTATATAGGATAAATGGTGGAAAGAAAAGCTTTTCTTGCCAAACCAATGATTAATATCATGTTTCCCAATAAGAAGAATCTATTTATAATACCCAATCATAAAAATAATGGAGATTGTTATGAGAATCCAAGTTTCTACTATTTGACGGATGAACCCTAATTCTAAGGAAAATGGTGGAAATAAATTCTTTTCTTACCAAACCAAAGCATAAATATCATACACCCCAATGAGAAGAACCTATTTATAGTGCCCAATCACAAAAAGCATGGAGACTATTACAAGAATCCATATTTGTCACATTTGATGAATGAACTTTGATTTTCAAGAAAATGGTGGAAAGAAAAGCTTTTCTTGCCAAACCAAGGCATTAATATCATGTATCTGAATTAGGAGAATTTGTTTATAGTGCCTAATCATGAAAAAAATGGAGATTATTATAAGAACACAAGTTTGTGTTATTTGATAGAAGAGCTTTGACTTTAAGGAAAATCATGAAAAAGTAAAGGGTTTCTTGCTAGAAAGCATTGACATTGCTTATCCCAATAAGGAGAACATGTTTATATTGCCCAATCACAAAAAGAATGGAGATTATTATGAGAATCCAAGTTTGTGCCATTTGGCGGATGAAGTTTTATTCTAAGGAATATGATAGAAAGACAAGTTTTCTTACTAAATAAAGAATCAATGTTATGTATCCCAATGAAATTATGTGTTTATAGTGACCAGATATGAAAAGAATGGAAATTATTACGAGAACCCAAGCTTATCTTATTTGATGGATGAACTTTGATTTTAGGGAAAATGATGGAAAAAAAGCATTTCTTGCTAGAATAAAGCATCAATATAATTTTCCTAATAGGAAAAATAGTGCCTAATCATGAAAGCAATAGAGATTTAGTGAGAATCCATTTCTACCTTTGATAGATGAACTAGAATTCTAAAGGAAATGTAGAAAGAAAAGTTTTTCTTGCTAAATAAAGCATCAATATAATGTATCCTAATGAGGAAAATGTGTTATATTGCCTAATCATGAAAAGAATGGAGATTATTTTGAGAATCCAAGTTTGTCCCATTTGATGGATGAGCTTTGATTCTAAGAAAAATGTTGGAAAGAAAAGTTTTCATTTCCAAACCAAAGCATCTATATCATGCATCTTAATGAAAAGAACCAGTTTATACATCTCAATCATGAAAAAATAGAGATTGTTTTGAGAATCCATGTTTATGCCATTCGACAAACGAACTTTGATTCTAAGGGAAATGGTGGAAAAAAAAACTTTTCTTCAAAATCAAAGCATCAATATCATGTATCCTAATAAAGAGAACCTGTTTATAGTTTCCAATCATGAAGGGAATAGAGATTTATTATGAGAATCCAAGTTTATGCCACTTGATGAATAAGCTTTGATTCTAAGGACTATGGTGGAAAGAAAAGCTTTTCTTACCAAACAAAAGCACCAATATGATGTATCCCAATAAGGAAAACTTGTTTACAGTGTCCAATCATGAAAAGAAAGGAGATTATTATGAGAATCCAACTTTGTGCCACTTGACATATTAACTTTGATTTTAAGGAAAATAGTGGAAGAAAAGCTTGTGCTACTAAACCCACGCATCAATATCATGTATCCCAATAAAGAGAACCTCTTTACAGCGCCTAATCACTAAAAGATTAGAGATTATTCTGAGAATCTAAGTTTGTCTTATTTGACGAATAAACTTTGACTATAAGGATAATGGTGGAAAGAAAAGCATTTCTTGCCAAACCAAAGCATCAAAATCATGTATCCCAAAGCGAAGAACATGTTTATAGCACCCAATCATGAAAAGAATGGTGATTATTATGAGATCCTAAGTTTGTCTCATTTAAAGGATAAACTTTGTTTCTAAGGAAAATGGTGGAAAGAAAAGTTTTTATTGCCAAACCAAAGCATCAATATCATGTATCCCAAAGAGGTGAGCATATTTATACCACCCAATCAGAAAAAGAGTGAAGATTATTACAATATTCCAAGTTTATGTCATTCGATAGATAAACTTTGACTTTAAGGAAAAGTGGTGGAAATAAAAGCTTTTCTTTGCAAGCCAAAGCATAATATCCTGATTCCAAATGAGGATAACTTGTTTATAGTGCGTAATCACGAAAATAGTGGAGATTATTACAAAAATCCAAGTTTGTATCATTCAACAAATGAACTTCAACACTAATGAAAATGGTGGAAAAAGCTTTTCCTACCAAATAAAGCATCAATATTCTTTATCCCAATGAGAAGAACATTTTTATAGTGCTTAATCATGAAAAAATGGTGATTATTATGAGAATCCAAGTTTGTTTTGTTTGATGGATGAACTTTAACTCTAAGGAAGATAGAGGAAAGAAAGCGTTTGTTACCAAACCTAGGCATCAATACTATGTATCTTAATATGGAAAATGTGTTTATAGTGCCAAATCACGAAAACAATGGTGATTAAAACGAGAATATAAGTTTGTCTCATTTAATAGATGAACATTGATTCTAAGCAAAATAGAGAAAAGAAAAGCTTTGTTGCCAAACCAAATATCAATAACTTGTATCCTAATGAGATGAACATGTTTATAATCTCTAACCATGAAAATAATGAAGCTTATTACTAGAATTTAAGTCTATCTCATTTGACAAACAAACTTAAAAGTAAAAAAGAAAAGTTTTTCCTGCCTAACCAAAGCATAAATGCCATATATCCAATAAGAAGAACATGTTTATAGTGCATAATCATGAAAAGATATTGATTATTATAAGAATCCAAGTTTGTTTCATTTGATGGACAAACTTTGATTCTAAGGAAAATAAGGAAAGAAATGCTTTTCTTACTAAACCAATGCATCAATATTGTATATCCTAATATGGAGAATGTGTTTATAGTGCCAAATCTTGAAAAGAATGGTGATTATTACGAGAACCTAAGTTTGTTTTATTTGATAGATTAACTTTGATTCTAAGCAGAGTGGGGAAAAGAAATCTTTCTTGCCAAACCAAAGCATTAATATCTTGTATCCTAATGAGATAAACATGTTTATAGTGCCCAACCATAAAAATAATAATTATTATTATGAGAATGCAAGTCTATCTCATTTGACAGGCAAACTTAAAGGTGGAAAGAAAAACTTTTCCTACCAAACCAAAGCATAAATACAATGTATCCCAATGAGAAGGACATGTTTATAGTGCCCCAATCATGAAAAAATGGTGATTATTATAAGAATCCAAGTTTATTTCATTGATGGATGAACTTTTGATTTTAAGAAAAATAGAGGAAAGAAAAGCTTTTCTTACCAAACCAAGGCATCAATACTATGTATCCAAATATGGGGAATATGTTTATAGTGTCTAAACATGAAAAAATGGTGATTATTATGAGAATCTAGGTTTGTTTGATTTGATAGATGAACTTTGATTCTAAGGAAAATGGAGGAAAGAAAAGCTTTTCTTGCCAAACCAAAGCATTAACATCATGTATCCTAATGAAGTGAACATGTTTATAGTACCTAACCACGAAAATAATAGAGACTATTGCAAGAATTGAAGTCTATCTCATTCAATGAACAAACTTAAAGGTGGAGAGAAGCTTTCCCTACTAAAACAAAGCATCGATATTATGTATCCAAATAAAGAAAAACAATTTATAGTGCCTAGTCACAAAAAGGTTAGTGATTATTATGAGAATCCAAGTGTCTCTTTTTACAAACAAACTTGACTCTAAAAAAAGGTAGAAAAAAAGGTTGTTCTTGCAAACCAATGCATTAATATCGTGTATCCCAATGAGAAGAATGTGTTTATAGTGCCAATCATGAAATGAATCGAGACTATTACGACAACCAAAATTTGCTCTATTTGATGGATGAACCTTAATTCCAAGAA
This sequence comes from Adansonia gregorii, assembly GCA_038382025.1. Lineage (NCBI taxonomy): Eukaryota > Viridiplantae > Streptophyta > Magnoliopsida > Malvales > Malvaceae > Adansonia > Adansonia gregorii. The sequence goes on from JBBYHO010026593.1 coordinate 5,721, forward strand.
AAATGATGGAAAGAAAAGCTTTTCTTGCCAAACCAAAAATGTAAATATCATGTATCGCGATGTAGAGAACATTAATATGTAGAGAACATATTTATCACAATAAAAATATCATGTTTCGAATCACAAAAAAATTAAAGATTAATATGGGAATCTAACTTTATCCTATTTGACAAATGAATTTTGATTATAAGGAAAATGGTATAAAGAAAAGCTTTTCTTGTCAAATCAAAGCATTAAAATCATGTATCCCAATGCGAAGAATGTGTTATAATGTCCAATCACAAATGGAATAGAGATTATTATGAGAATCTAAGTTTGTCCCAATCAATATATGAACTTTGATTCTAAGGAAAATGGTAGAAAGAAAACCTTTCCACACCAAATCCAAGCATTAGTATCATGTATCCTAATGAACAGAACATGTTTATAGTGCCCAACCATAAAAAGAATAGAGATTTTTATGAGAATCCATGTTTATCCTATTTGACGAATGAACTTTGATTCTAAGGAAAATAAAAGAGAGCAAAGCTTTTATTGCTAAACCAAGGCATCAATGTCATGTCTCCTAATGATAAAAATGTTTTTATAGTGCCCAATCATAAGAAGAATGGAGATTATTATGAGAATCCACGTTTGTAATATTTGATGAATGTAGACACCTTATTTTGTCTAAGCTAATTTTTTTAGCAACCTAGGCTCCATGGACATAGTTCAAGGTGTCAAAGATAAATGCAAAGATATGGCATCAAAAGGAGTAGTTCAAGGTGTCTGGGGCAGCAGATATAAGAGGATTCTCAATTTTACTTGAATGTATCGATACACATTCTCATGTATCGATACAATCCTCCAACGATCCAAAAATTTGAAATGTTCCCAGTTGTATCGATACAACATGTAACTATATCAATACATAAGCTTATGTATCAATACAAGAGCTCATGTATCGATACTAGGCCATTCCAAGAACAAAACGTGCATTCTGTAAAGAAATGTATTGATACATATCAACATGTATTGATATAATGAAGTATTGAATCTATACAATGGTTCATAGTATCGATACAATGATCATTGTATCATTGTATCGATACACTCAAAGTTTTTAGACTCAATGTATCAATACATTCGGCAATGTATTGATACATACAAGCCATTTTCCATAGTTTGAGCACTTTTGACTCGTCCGCCATTAATCTAAAACTTGATTTAAACTTGTTTCTTTGCATTAAAAAAGATCAAAACCAATATCAGATTATGAATTTAGACTTTTGAATTAATCAAAATATTTTGAAGTCTAAATTAGATCAAAAAGATCAATGTCACATGATCTACCTACTTTTCCTTAGTTTGTTGACTAAGATCACCATTAACCACCCTGGTTATTGGAAAATAATTTCAACATTTAAACCAGCCATATTGGCAACAAGTTGCTCCCCACAACCACTTTATAGCTATCAAGCTGACATCATTTTGTCCTCTTTAAGAAATGATCAAAAACACCTTTAATTTGGCTCTAAAATACTGGTATAAATGAACCACTTATATGTCAACTGGGGTTTTTTTTTTTTTTAGATTCTAGCTCATTTTCAACTTCCAAAACACATTCACACATCAAGAAAACCAAATCTCGTAGCTCTTCACTCAGCACCCAAAAATAGCCCCAAAACACTCATTCTTAACCATTACACATTTTGAAAATCACCTTCATCCATATTAGAACCAAAAACCTCATTGTGTCTCTCTTTTTTTTGCTTATTAATAATAAGAAAAATAGGGAAATTCAAGCCATTTCTATTGCTCCAACTATTTGTGCAAAAATTAAAGTTTTGTTGGTATAACTTCCTACTTTATCCATTATATTTTTTGTTTTTTAGCATTTTCATCATTTTAGTGAGCAACTCCATGTTTCCATCACCCTCTTAGGATTCTAATGTATTATTATGGCGTTTGGTTGTGGTAGTTTAGGATTTGGATGCCTTAACGCCCCTTTGATGTGCAAAATGCCTCATTTCATCCTCATTATTTTGATAGCTCTTGCTCATACATTGTATGCCATATCCATGCATCTTGTTATGATTAATCCATGTATAAATCCATAGCCTAAAATATTTCAAGCATATTTATACATTAGCTTGCATCTTGTCATGAATCATTGTCATTTTCAACATTTATAAATTTTTTCGTCAAAGTGCGTAACAATTTTTTGTCTAGACCATTGGTAAAGTTAGCATCCCTATTCATATTATGTGCCATCCCCTTGTATGTTTGTTGTCTTTTCCTTGTCAAAGTGTTTGATGACTGTCAAAAAGAAAAAAAAAATTGATTTTCAAAACCTCCCCAAGCTAAGCATGCTAACCTCAACTAATGAGGACTAGCATGAACTTAGCATTTTCCTTAAAGTTAACTAGAAAATCTTAGGGAAGATGAAGTTTTCTAGATCTATAATCCTGATTAAACAAGCTTAAAACTTTTTATTTCCCAATGAAAATGGCCTTACACTAGTTCCTAATTGTTTGTGCCTTGTTTTTGAGTCAAAACCTTAAGTGGTATGATCAATGAGTTGTTTCATCATCCCAAATTACTTTAGGACTATGCAAATGAGTTCGAGACGCTCATACCACTCTTTCCCTTTAATCATGGATGTTTAAATGTCAATGACTAGAGTTTAGACCCATAAACATAATGAAAATAAGAAATATCCTCTATTTTGCTTTATTCCCTTCTAGCAGCATCGTTGTTACAAATTGAAAAATTACTTTAAAATCCCAATTGATTTTTCATGAATTTTATAATCTTTTTTTCTGAAAATGTGTCAAAATATCTTTGAAATGAGGCTTTGTTCATCTCTGGATCAGTCTAGATTAAAAAGTTATGATTTTTCAAACCAAGACTATTCGAAATCCCTAAAGTTAACAAAATGCATTCTGTTTAGGCCCTTTAGGCCCACTAAATGATTTTTCCAAATCCGCCCAACATTTTTCCTAAAAGTTTCATGAAATTCCTTTTTCTAAAAGGTATCGTTTGCAATTTTTTGATACCAAATGAGTCCGAGGTGATTTTACAAATTTTGATACACCTTGTCCCTTATATATGCTCTACTAGTAGTGTAATTAATTTGAACTTAAAAATTTATTCCCCTCAAAAGTGGTTTTTTTGGGATATTGGGAATATTTTTAAATTAACCCTCATTGAGTTACCTTTCTAACGGTATCTTGTTCACCCTCTAAAGCCTTCAAATCGATTTAGAATAAATTCAAAAAAGGGGATAGCATAGTGCTATCCACATTTTCAGTTATAGTCAAAATTGAGTTGTTTTCTTGAGCTTCATCTCAAGACATTTGAATGTCACCATATCACACCGATCAGCCTCGAGATCATGCTTTGACCTTCCATAGGCTCGTATTAAGGCACGAATATATTTTACATCTTTACCATCATCATTCACAATAATTTTTTTGCCAAAAGTCATCAAAATGCTCACTTGTTTTCTAAATCACAATGTTTTGTCAACTTAAAATTTTCAACTTGACTTCTCTAAAGAGTGTTAGACATGTCACTTTTGAGGATACTCTAACCCTAACCTTCTGAGAGGATACTCCAACTTCATTTTCCAAAATTAACAATATTTAAAAATCTTTCTTTGTCAAAATTATTTGTCATCCATAGGGATGCTTTAACCCTATCTTTTCGAAGGGATATTTCAACCCTGTCTTTTAACTACAATTAAATTTTTCTCCTTCCTGAACTTCCATGAATGTGTCAAACAAACCTCATTCAATCAAGAAACCCAGATGCATCTAAAAAATTGTTGATTTAGTTATTCGTAAATAATTGGTGCCAATTGCAAGATAAATTCCAATAGTTTATCCCTTTTCTTTATCATTGCATTAAATGATCCATGTTATGTTACTTCATTTGTTGCTTTACTAACATGATTTCTTTGTGATGATTATTTGCATTCATATTTTCCAATCATTTCAAATAAAATTAAAGGTAATGTTCCACGTGGGTATCTCTCCAGTGCCCAAAATGGAACATTCTATTTTCAAAAGTAAAATCCAGAGGTCTTTTTTATTGAAAAATTCTATATTCCATATCTATCTAGGGTGTATATGAGATAAAATCTTTTCATTAAAAACTGGATTTGTATTTCTGTAAATTCATGCATTAAAAAAGGGTTATATCAAAATAGTGATGAGTTATGATCAAAAAAATCGAAACTGAGATAAGAAATAACTAGTAAGGTACTGATTTCAGGCATCGCGATGAGGTTCATGCCTTATCATGTGTAACCAACTCCCAAACCCAAATTGCAAATCTTTGTACTATATAGACCACGAGATTGATGTTTTAAGTTTCGTAACTCAAGACATAGGTTTTAATAGGCATCTGTTCATGCCTAGCCCAAAATGATTGATGGTGACTCCAAATGTTGGCTATTTCGTGATGGTCATTCGAGTCTAGTAAGATCAGGGATTTATCTTATTATCCCCTCCATTGTATCACAAGTTGAGAATCCATACTTTTTCATTCTCATCACATTACGAAGGAAAAGTCTCGATCAAGAATTCAATTGGTATAAACATGGATTCACATAATAATCTTTTTTCTCTTTATTATTGGGCATTATAAATACATTTTTCTTGTTGGGATTAACGATATTAATGCTTTGGTTTCATAGGAAAAACTTTTCTTATTACCAATTTTAGAATTCAAGTTCCTCTTTCAATTGGGTTAAACATGGATTCACGTAATAATCTTTTTTTTTCATGAATGGGCATCTTAAGCACATTCTCTTTTTTGGGATAAAGTTATTGATGATTTGGTTTCATAAGAAAAGCTTCTCTTATTATCATTTTTAGAATTGAAGCTCATCTTTTAATTGGGATAAACATGGATTCACATTATAATCTCATTTCTTTTCACTATTGGGCATCATAAACATATTCCCCTATTGGGATTAACGATATTGAAGATTTGGTTTCATAGGAAAAACTTCTCTTATGACCATTTTTAGAATTGAAGTTCGTGTTTCAATTGGGATAAACATGGATTCACATTATAATCTCCTTTCTTTTCATTATTGGGCATCATAAACGCGTTCTCCTCGTTGGGATTAACAATATTGATGCTTTATCTTCATAAGAAAAACTTCTCTTATAACTATTTTTAGAATTGAACTTCGTCTTTCAATTTGGATAAACACGGATTCACATAATAATCTCTTTTCTTTTCATGATTGGGCACCAGAAACAGATTCTCCTCTTTGCGATAAAGTTATTGATGATTTCGTTTCATAAGAAAAACCTCTTTTAATACCATTTTTAGAATTGAAGTTCGTCTTTCAATTAGGATAAACATGGATTCACATTATAATCTCGTTTCTTTTCATTACTGGGCATCATAAACATATTCTCCTCACTTGAATTATTGATATAGATGCTTCGGTTTCATAAGAAAAACTTCTCTTATTACCCTTTTTAGAATTGATTTCGTCTTTCAATTTGGATAAACATGGATTCACATAATAATCTCCTTTCTTTTCATGATTGGGCATCATAAGCACATTCTCTTCTTTAGGATAAAGGTATTGATGATTTGGTTTCGTAAGAAAAACTTCTCTCATTACCATTTTTAGAATTGAAGTTCATCTTTCAATTTGGATAAACATGGATTCACATAATAATCTTCTTTCTTTTCATTTTTAGGCATCATAAGCACATTCTCCACGTTGGGATTAACGTTATTGATGCTTTGGTTTCATAAGAAAAACTTCTCTTATTACCATTTTTAGAATTAAAGTTCATTTTTCAATTGGAATAAACATGTATTCACATAATAATCTCCATTCTTTTTATGATTGGACACCGTAAACACATTCTCCTCTTTGGGATAAAGATATTGATGCTTTGGTTTCATAAGAAAAACTTCTTTTATTACCATTTTTAGAATTAAAGTTCATCTTTCAATTGGGATAAACATAGATTCACATTATAATCTCATTTCTTTTCATTATTGGGCATCATAAACACATTCCCCTCGTTGGGATTAACGATATTGATGCTTTGGTTTCATAAGAAAAACTTCTCTTATTACCATTTTTAGAATTGAAGT
>JBBYHO010026604.1:0-11833 GCA_038382025.1 Adansonia gregorii
AAATAAAATAAAATTTCCAAAAATCAAAATAAAATTGGAATTAATGTTAATTGATCATAGACAAAATTTTTGAAATGAAATGGTGCAAAAGATCCAGATTGGATGTTAAAAACTCGTAAAATTTTACGATAAATGCCTTAGTGTAAGAAAATTGACATATATGAAAAAAATTCAAAAACCCATGAAATAAATCAAATTTTTCAAAACTATTTTAATAGGAGTTAAATGACAATATTAAATGAATTTTAAAAATGTTAAGCCAAAAAAATTACTCCGAAAACATTTATGGAATAAAAAACTCGATTTTTTTTGGAAATGGGAGAATTTCAAGGAAAAAAATAAAAACTAATGAAAATGAATGAACTTTTAAAAACTGAATTAAGGTGAATCAAATAATAATATTTGATGAATTTTAAATAAACCAAGAAAAATCACTCCAAAAACATTTACGGTGTAAAAAACTCTGTATTTTGGAAACAAAGGGATTTCAAGAAAAAAATCAAAACTCATGAAAATGAATGAATTTTTGAAAACTGAATTAATGTGAATCAAATAATAATATCTGATGAATTTTAAAAATCATAAATCAAGAAATATCACCCCAAAAACATTTACGGAGTAGAAAACTCCATATTTAAAAAATAGAGGAATTTCGAGAAAAAAAATCAAAGCTCATGAATATGAATGAATTTTTGAAATCTGAATTAATGTGGATCAAATAATCATATTTGATGAATTTTAAAAATCATAAACCAAGAAAAATGACCTTGAAAACATTTACGGAGTATAAAACTCGGTATTTTGAAAACGGAGGGATTTTAAGAAAAAATTCAAAACTCATGAAAATGAATGAATTTTTGAAAACTGAATTAATGTGGATCAAATAATAATATCTTATGAATTTTGATATTAGAAACTGGAGAGGATTCCACTAAACATTTTGCGACTAAAGAAAAACTCTTATTTCAATGTCGAGAAAAATTATAAAATTTTATTGACACTAAAGTAAAACAAATTCAAGACTACATATTATTTAACATTAATTTCTAAAGTGAAGAAATTGAAATTGTAAAATTTTAAAAATAGATCAATAAGAACCAAAAGTAAAATTCATGAGCATGATACTCATAAGGCTACAAAATTCAAAATTAATTTACAAAATTTACAGTTTGGCACTTCATGGTAGAAAATACCAATACATATTTTTCTTTGAATATTTATGATTTTTCAAGGTGTATATTGGCATAAGTACTATACAGATATCGATATAATTATTCAACGGTCAACTTCCAAGTTTAATGGAAAATTCTCTAGAAATTCCTAAAAATGGAAAATTTGACCGTGATATCTTGTGCAGAAACAATTTTTCAAAATTTTGACAAGAAAAGATAAAAAATGATTTTTTTTCTCTTAAATATTCATCCTATATATTCGAAATTAGAGATCAAAATATGACTTTTTTGTCATGTAAACTTACGATTATTTAAATTATGACTAAAAGGTCTTGACAATGTCTTGTTCATCTAAAAAATATCAGTCTCAATGAGGATGGTCGTTAAGTTCTTGATCTCGGATATTCAAGAATATTGAAAATGAGACCCAAACAACATTAGGTGTCTACAGCTGCCCTTCTTTGACTGTTGCTGAGAATCAGAGATAGGGCAAAGACCAAATAGACACAATTTCATTCGGGTCATTAAGCTTTGAAAACTAAACTCAAGATAGAAATAAAAGCTAATTAGCCTTAAGGAGAATTCTTAAATTAAATGGTGACTAGGCCAAGACCTATGTCATGGGTAGTTTAGTGAGACAAAACCATGCTGGTCAATAAACAAAATAAGCTGATTAGGATAAAACCATTCAAGTCAATAGAGGCAAGACGTGATTGAGGGAAAACCTACAAGTCAACAAAGATATAGTCGATTAAGACAAAATTTATGAGTTAACGAAAATAAAAGGTTAACTGAGATAGAACCAACAAGTCAACAAGTGAAAAATGTTGACCAGTATAAGACCGATAAACCAGCAAATGAAAAGAGTTGACTGGGATGAAGTCAACAGGTCAACTTAGGTCAGTGTTGATTGAGATGAAATTGACAAATCAACATAAGTAAGGTTTGATCGGGATAAAACTGACAAATCGACTTAGGTAAGAGTTAATTAGGACGAAACCGATAAATCAACATAAGTAAGGTTTGACCTCTTCGACAAGTTAACTTAGATAAGAGTTGATTGGGATAAAACTGACAAATTAACATAGGTAAAGTTTGACCGAGATAAAGCAGACAAGTTAACTTAGATAAGAGTTGATTGGGATGAAAGTAGCAAATCAACATAGGTAAGGTTTGACCGAGATGAAGCCAACAAGTTAACTTAGGTAAGAGTTAATTGGGATGAAACCAATAAATCAACAGAGGTAAGGTTTAACCAAGACGAAGCCAACAAGTCAACTTAGATAAGAGTTAATTAGGATGAAATCGATAAATCAAAATAGGTAAGCTTTGATCGGGATGAAGCTGACTAGTCAACTTAGGTAAGGGTTGATTAGGATAAACCAACAAATCAACAAAGCTAAGGTTTGCTCAGGACAAAGCTGAGAAGTTAACTTAGTTAAGAGTTAATTGGGATAAAATCGAGAAATCAACATAGGTAAGGTTTGACCGGGATGAAGCTGACAAGTCCACTTAGGTAAGAGTGGATTGGGATAAAACCGATAAATCAACATAGGTAAGGGGTTGACCGGGATAAAGCTAACAAGTCAACAGGGATAAAAGTTGATTGGGATGAAACCGATAAATCAACATAGGTAACGGGTTGGTGTAACATTTAAGACTTGATCAATTATCAAAATGAAGCACTTAATTGACTTAAATCCCACTCTACCTACCTTACCATAGGATTGCATGAAAGGGTGATAAAAAACTCTTTTAAATGCTTCGCATATAATCATCTAAGTATTAAAAACATATTTTTGGATGCTTCGAATATCACCATCGAAGATTTGAAAACATTTTCCTTGACAAAAACTTTTGAATGCTTTAAATATCACCATCGAAGTTTTTTCAAAGCCTTTTTCACCTGCCTTACCATAGGATCATGTGAGAAGGTGATAGATTTCCTTAGAGAATCATTCAATCTTTCCTACAAAATCATCAAATATTAACTATTAAATTAGTGTTCATTGATTCAGTGATATAACTTAGACAATTGGATAAATATCTACTCAATGCATAGTTGCTTACCTCTACGAAATCATGAAAAACATTATATTTCATCAAAATTCTAGGATTTATGGAATGAGATCACTTTTTCATTCTAACCTTGGAAAGAAAATTGATCAAAATTTATGGAAATTCTAAGACAATTTCAACCATGGATTTTCCAATATCAAGGATAATGGATATGTTATCTTTATCATGATGTTAAAACTTTCTTGTGATGGATGATCACCATTCGGGACTTCTTTGAATAAGACGAAGAAATGAATTTAGAGGCACAAATGGGTGACACTACTAAAATTTATCTTACAGAAATTGATATGACAAAGTTGAGGTTTACTAAGACCAAATTCAGATGGATGTTCGTTTAAAGAATTCCTTGAAAAATAAACAATCAAGTTATAACATCTTTTTAATCTTCAAATTGTTAAACTAATGCTAGTATACACCAAGTCTCAAAAGATTGATTTTGGTAAGCATTAATTCTCAAGGTTAGGTACAAAGTTCTAAAAGGTTATTTACAAAGGAATCAATGTCAGGGCATTTGACTTAACCTTTTATTGAGATAATGAAATTTTCAAAGGTTTGGGGTCATTTCTGAATTAAGATGATGGGTTTTCTCTGATTTGTGGCCATCTTTATTTATTTAGAAGCAATTTTAAGCCTTTAAGCCTGCCCCATCTTATTATTAAAAACTCAAAAATTATTCAAAAAAAAAATTTTAAAGAGCTTCATAGGAATAGCCCGACAACCCAAATAGCCATGTCTAATCCAAATGGACTTTGTTAGGTATGTAATATAATCCATGGTTCAAGGTTTAGAAAGAAAAGGATAATAAGCCTAAATAAAGTGTTTAAGGGTAATTGAATCAAGGATCAGTTCTTTTCAAAAAGAGTTTATTTTGGCATGTCTTTCAAGATGAACAAATCTTTTTTCTTCAGCAACTTTTGTTTTCTTCATTTTCTTTATTTCTCTTTTTTCTTTCTTCAAAACTTTCATCGTTCTTTATTTTGAAAGAACTTGAAAATTTATTCATTCTTCACTTGGAATATTTGAACTTGAAATTCAAACTTTCTTCTTTCTTCAAAATTTACTTCATGACGTCTGATTTGTTCTTCTCATAACTTAATAGTGGAATTTGCCCCTTCTAATCTTAAAGCTTTGCTTCACTTGCCCTTTAGTGTAGAGGGTGATCCTTGATTAGGGTTTAGAAGAAAAAAACTATTAAGCTCAAAGGGAACTGCAAAGGGAATAATTTTCTATATTTAAGAAAAGATTAAGAAAGAAGGCCATTTTTCAGTTTAAACATAGCCATTTGAACTAGTTAAGCATTTCGCTAGGAAAAAAAGGTTAATTTTTACAAAATCATTTTGAATACTTTAATAGCATGATGTTGTACTCAATAAAGGCTTAAGATATGCCCTTTAATAAGATTGGCTTCATAGCCACCAATGACTAGTTGAGCCTCTAAGAAAGAAAATCAAATTAGCTTGGACAAAATCTCAGATCTCATATCTTATGTATCCAAAATTTGTTTGAAAAGGCTTTATTCAAAAGGAAATAGAGATTTTCGCTTATGTTCACTCTCATTCTTCCTGAATTAAGGATTTGGAAGAGTGTCATGAAAATTATGGTTAAAGATTGTCAAAATAAGGGAAATCTCAAAATTACTGTCATTAATTTAACACATGTCAAACTATCGATATCTGAATCATTTAGGAGCATAACCTATTTGTTCGACCTTCAAGGAATTAATAAAAAATAACATTTAGGTGCGAAAAGTCTAAAGTGGTGAAAGGTCTATAGCTGAATGTTTGGGAGAACTATATATGTAGAAGTGAAGAACCTTTCTGAGAAAGCTCAAACTAATGGTGATCACCTACCAAAGAAAAATTTTCCAAAATGTTCTCAATATCCTAAATTTGGAAACCATTATGAACAAAATTCATGGTAAGTGAAGTATGCATACTATTTACAAATCAAAATTCATTTCATAAGAAATGTACAAAATTTTGGAGTCGAGATAGAAATTGCCCCTGATTAGCATGCTACCAAAAGGTCAATGACCCTTAGACCAATCAACCTTAATAGTCATCCACCTGCTCCTAAAATTTCACTAAATTGGCATCCTCTATAGCTGAACTATAAGTAAGCTAATGGAACATTAAGAGGTGCATCAAACTCTAAGTCCTCAAAATCATGAATTCCACAAGATGTGTGGTTATTTCCTTTCATCATAATCATGAAGTGAGGACAACCATTACATGACTCTTTACTAAATTCCTTAGCAGAGAAGGTGAATCCAAAAGCTCATTACATAACAAAGAATCATCCAAGTAATCTAAGTTGGAATTTACAGCAGCATGTGATCTCTTATCGATCATGTTGATACTCCGGATTATCTTTACATTGAATAGCATGCATTGGTTGATGGAATCCTTAGACAAAAATTGTTGCACCTTGACACTTGAATTATACCACCTTGGGTAGGGAGTTTTCCAAGTTTTGTTGAATTGGTAGAGATCAATTTGATTCCATTAAGTTGCTGAACAATGAGAGGCTAGGGTCGAGGACACCTTCCTCATTTTCTTGACTTTTTAGGGTCTTATCGACTATGACAGAATTATTTCTCATCTCACATATGCTACTTGTCGTCCCTTAGTTAGCATGAATGTGTATTATGGGATAGGCTTCCATATGCTGAACACCATAAATGGTTGCTTTTCAGCTTACATATCCCCGGATCCTTAATAGAAGTGTTGTTATGATACGGGATTATTTGTAATAATAACAATTTTTTTGTTATGGTTTTGCTTTTGTAGGACTTTCATTCTTGTTAAAGTCAAGGACCCTAATTCTATTTTTATGCAACAATTTTTACATTTGCCCCTTATGAAAGGGAACCAATATTAGTGTCCACTAAATGTATACCTTAAATGTTAAAAAATTGTCTTTAAACTTATACTTCCTCGAATCCTCGACAGAAGTATAAATAATATTTTATTGGGTGCAAATAGGCTTACTTGTTACGAGAAACTTCATCAAGCTTACAGTTTGTGATGCATTCCATTTCATGATTTGTGTTACTTCACCTTAAAAAATGAAGAAGGAACTTAAATTAGTATGCATGAATACATATATCATGTCAACATTTATCTTCATTATTATCCATGTATGTATGTTAATGAATGAAAAAAATCTATGAATAAACAAATATATAAATAAGTGAATGAGACATGATTCAATAGACATAAAGATTATTGTAAAGTAGGAATCCTAGGAATTTAAATCATGACTCAATAGCATTGTACCACTTACCAAAATTCTCTACCTTGTCCACTGATTGTGGTCATACAGTCATATTTACAAAATTCAAAAGCAAAGTAACAAAAATAATTACTCTTGCAAATATTACATTTTCCTAACTGTGCTGTGCTCCTAAGGGATTTTTGAGAACCCTAGTCATTCATTTTTTAACCCTATATTAATAAAATCTAGCAAGTAGCCCAAAAAGTTATATTCACAATCATTTGATTTCCCATGTATTCTAATACTTCCAATGTGTGATCTTTTTTCTTTCATGTAAACCTTCAACCATTTTTATCAGTCTATTGAGCAGATTTTCCATTCCATGGACTTTATGGTTGAACTCTTCTTAGATGAACGTGAACGTATTGACCTTTGAATCTAAATTATCACCTATCTCTTGATTCTTGAAATACAATAAATGAAACGAATTAATACTTTACGAAAATTATGAATGCATGGTCATATAAGATGTAAACTTTACAGATGCATGAATGAATTTACAAGTTTCCATGGGATATATATAAATGTAATGCCAAGAATAAATAAAAATAAACTCTTTCGTAATATAGCAAATTAATAAAAGTAAACTATATCATAATAACACAACATACAATAATATGAGGAAACTTAACAGTAAATGGTTAGAAGCATTCCCCCATGTATACCTAATTTGGTATCCTCTAGAACCGGGTATGGCTCTAACTAGGTGATTCTCCTATAGCTCATTACAAGAGGTTTGGGTTAGACATCTAAATAGGTTCTCGAACTGTTCCCTGAGTCCAGAAAGAACTGATAAGGTACTGTAATCCTTACCCATCGTGGGTTTATGTCAGAAAGGTTTCAATTCAAGTGGTAGTATCTTCCATGCCCATAACAAGGCTAACACATCGGGCAAGCATAGGAATTGACACCCGGTAGGCCTTTCACTGCCCCAGACAGAGGCTAACACCTCAAAAAACAGAGCAACTTTGCCTCCTCCTAAAATATTGGGTACTTATGCCCTTTCTGTGTATGTGGAAGAAAATCTAATGCATATGCATCTGCACAGTGTGTGTGGGGGAGCAACTTACCTTTTATGACTTAACACTTTCAAAAATAGTAAAAACCCCTATCGTAAATTCCCCTAAAAAATAATGTTGCAAAGGAAATAAAAAGGTTAGTTAAAAATATGAAGAATATATACTGAAATTTAAAAGTAAAAAGAACAATGAAAAAATTTATTTTGAAAATATCAAGAATATAGTTAAATATTGGTTGAAACCAAATTAATCATAATTTAGTTAACACATAATTAATTTTAGGCCTGACTCTCTAGCTATCCTTAGTGGAGTCGCCAGGATGTCGCAACGTGACCCGGATACGAATCCTAACAAAGCCCGACTTAAATGGCCTTCGCTCTTATATTTATTAAATTTATTACTATTTTATATTCTCTTATTTTCATAGGCCATATCATTGTGGACACCTTATTATTTTTAGGAACTGGGTGGTCGAGATGAATCGCTCACTCGACTTAACCTTAATAGTCATTACAAAATGACTATTTATTTAGAGTCGCCACCAATCTATTTGGGTTAGGGGAGATTGGTCACCTACTGGAGTTTGTATTTTGAAGGTTTTAAAACCCTAGAATACAAACCCCAAGGCTTGCGATCATACCAGAGATCATATCAAAGGGTCCGAGAGTCAATTACAATCACAAGTAACGATCGGCCTTCTCATGATGCCTGAAAATTGGTACCTTATTAATTTGTTAACTTGAATTTTAATTTTTATTCGGTTTCAACATGTGGCATTTAATTATAAATTCCCCGAACTAATGATTTATAAAATAAATTTATTATTATTCTGTGTTAGGAAGATCGGGTTTTTAGAATTTTGAAAGTCAATATCTCTTTCATACTCCATCAGAAGACCACTGAAACTCGAAAGCTTCTTATCATTCTCTTTTGTATCCTAACGGAAAACCAGAGAAACACAAAAAGGTTTTTAAATTAAAAATATCTTTTACACCCCGGTGGAGGGTCGGAGGAATGTGAAAGTTATTATTATTATTATTATTATTATTATTATTATTATTATTATAATTTATAAAATCCCTACTTTTATTTTGAAAAAGATATCTCGATATTAAAATAATCCGTAGAACCTCTCTCATATTTTGAAAAAAATTCTACTTATTATTTTAACTCAAAGACATTGCCTTAATTTTTTAAAAAAAATTATATTTTATTGAAAATATTATAAAACTTCCTAAAATTCGATAACAATCTAAAATGACGCGCCTATTCCTAATGTGTACCTTAGACACGAAAATATCCTTGTAATCACATAGGACTTGGACCTAGCAAAATTACCAAAATGCCTCTAGAGTATACCTTCGACGTGAAAGTATCCCGATACCCCTAATGGACACATAAATGACCTTAAGAGGCTAAAGGAATCTTGAACATTCACTTTTGCCATAAAAACATCTCGATGGAAAAAATTACAAAAATGCCCCTAGAAATACTTTCGACATGAATGTATCCCGGTACCCCTAGTGGACACTAAAATGACCTTGGAGGGCTAAATGAATCCTAAACATTCACCGTTAGCATAAAAGCATCCCGGTGAGGAAAATTATAAAAATGCCCTTGAGATATACCTTTGACATGAAAGTATCCCCGGACCCCTAATGGACTCTAAAAATGTCCTGGAAAGGCTAAATGAATCCTTAACATTCACCTTTGACACAAAAGTATCATAATGGAGAAAATTATGAAAATGCCCTTAGGGTATACCTTCGACATGAAAGTATCCTAGTGCCTCTAATGGACACTAAAATGACCTTGGAAGGCCAAATAAATCCTAAACATTCACATTTGGCATAAAAGCATATCGGTAAGAAAAATTAAGAAAATACCCCAAGGTATACCTTTGACATGAAAGTATCTTCGTACCACTATT
Organism: Adansonia gregorii; assembly: GCA_038382025.1. Lineage (NCBI taxonomy): Eukaryota > Viridiplantae > Streptophyta > Magnoliopsida > Malvales > Malvaceae > Adansonia > Adansonia gregorii. The sequence goes on from JBBYHO010026604.1 coordinate 9,477, forward strand.
AGACACTAAAATGACTTTGGAAGGCTAAATGAATCCTAAGCATTCACCTTTGGCATAAAAGCATCCAGTTAGAAAAAATTACGAAATACCCCTAGGGTATACCTTTGACATGAAAATATCCTGATAACCTTAATGGATACTAAAATGATGAGAACTGGACGAACCTCTCCTAAATATGCACCTTTGGCATAAAAGCATCCCGGTTACTATCAAGGACTTGATTTTAGAAAAATTACCAAAATGCCTCTAGGATATACTTTTGACATAAAAGTATCCCGGTACCTTAATGGACACTGAAAAGACCTTAAAAGGCTAAATGAATCCTAAGCATTCACCTTTGGCATAAAAGCATCCGATAAAGAAATTATAAAAATGCCCTTATGGTATACTTTCGACATGAAAGTATCTCCGTACTGCTAATGGACACTAAAATAACCTTGGAGGGCTGAATGAATCCTAAACATTCACTTTCGGCATAGAAGCATCCCGGTAACAAAATTATAAAAATACCTCCAGGGTATACCTTCGATATGAAAGTATCCGGGTACCCCTAATGGACACTACAATGACTTTGGAAGGCTAAATGAATCCTAAAGATTCACCTTTAGCATAAAAGCATCCGGATAAGAAAAATTATGAAAATACCCCTAGGGTATACCTTCGACATGAAAGTATCACAATGCCCTTAATGGACACTAAAATGACCTTAGAGCACTAAATGAATCCTAGACATTCACATTCAACGTAGAAGCAACCCAGTGAAAAAAATTACAAAAATGCCCCTAGGGTATACCTTCAACATAAGAATATTCCGATACCCTTAATTGACACTAAAATGACCTTAAAAGGCTAAATAAATCCTAAACATTCACCTTTGGCATAAAAGCATGTCGATAAGTAAAATTATGAAAATACCCTTAGGGTATACCTTCGACATTAAAATGTATCTCGGTACCCCTAATGGGCACTGAAATGATGAGAACTAGACGAACCTATCCTAAATATGCTCTTTTGGCATAAAAGCATCCCTGTTACTATTTAGGACTCAATTTTAGAAAAATTACCAAAATGTCCTTAAGGGTATACCTTCGACATGAAAGTATCCTAGTACCCTAATAGACACTAAAAAGACCTTAAAAGGCTAAATGAATCCTAAACATTCACCTTTGGCATAAAAGCATCTCGATGAGGAAAATTACAAAAATGCCCTTAGGTATACCTTCGACATGAAAGTATCCTGGTACCCCCAAATGGACACTAAAATGATAAAAACTAGATGAACCACTTCTAAATATGCACTTTGGCATAAAAGCATCCCGATTACTATCAAGGACTTGATTTTAAAAAATTTCTAAAATGCCCTTAAGGTATACCTTCGACATGAAAGTATCCCGATCCCCTAATGGACACTAAAATGATGAAAAGTAGATGAATTTAGTTTAAATGGAAAAGCTAAAAGTTTAAGTTTAACTCGAAATGCAAAATTTGCAATCAAGCCCCTAAATTTTTAAAAATTATATTTTGTATCCTTCGGAGGACCAAACAAATACGAAAAGTTTTAAAAATTTCAATATCCCTACGGAAGGTTATAGAAATAATAGAAATAGTTAAAACTGATGAAATGTACATTTTGCACCCTAAATATGAAATTTGCTATTTAGTCCCTAAACTTTTCTAAATTTTCATTTTAGTCCCTACACAATAAAATAACCTAAAAATCTTAAAAAATCATAAAAAATCATATGAAATTATGCATGAAAATGCAGCCAATATATCAACAAAGATTTAGCCAAATACCTTGCCCAAGTTTTTTTTACAATTTACAAAATAACCCTTAAACTTTGTAAAATTATATTTCGACCCCTATATGGTAAAGTACTACAAAAAATCATTAAAAATAATCAAACCAACAAGGAATCAACACAAAAGTCATGGTAACAATATGATAGAAGGTTCAGCCAAGCATTTTTAGCCACAAAATATAATTTCCATATGTTGCAATTTAGTCTCTAAACTTTCTAATATTTACAAAATGACCCCTAAAGTATTAGAAATGCCTAAAAATTGTTTGCAAATACACAAATAAAAAATCTCATGGCCTATAAAGCTCTCAACCCAGCCAAAAATGTAAAAAAAAAACTTTTATAAATTTTACAATTTAGCCCCTTACTTACTAACATTACAAAATAATCTAAAAATCAGGAAATCAAAATAAAAATAAGAACAAAATGATCATGAACAATTCCAATCAGATTTGGCCGAGATAAAAAACATGAAATTCATACATGCTTTGACATAAAAACCATGGAAATAAGCATAAATAATTATCATCAAACTTAAATCAAAGTAAAATCATA
>JBBYHO010026614.1:0-24166 GCA_038382025.1 Adansonia gregorii
CTAAATGATTTTGGAGCAAGATTTGGTAGAGCTCCTTATAGGTCATTGGGATGGGATCAAAATGTTATCTTGGTTGATTTGCACCTCGATTGCCGGGTGTATTATTGGTTCTTCAATTAGTAGTTTGATGGACCTATAGAGGATAGCCTTGTGGTGTGTTTGATGAGATTGCAAGGGATAGGTTATAAGTGGTGGCATAGATTGGCTGTAGGGATATTATGATAGGGTAAGAATGTGGCATTCTTGAGTAGCGAGGGTTGGGTGCTTGATATTGTCCCGGTTGAGATGAGCCAGCATAATTTATAGTATTAGCCTCTTCTTCCTTCTTCTTGCTAGCAATGGGCTTCTTACTTAATCTAGCTATTTCCTTGACAGATATTCTACCACATTTAATGGCAGCATTGATCATTTCTCCAGAGAGAACCAAATCTGCGAATTTTTTGGTGGCATTCCCCATAAGCTTCTCGTAATAAGGAGCATGTAAGGTGTGAATGAAAGTGATTGTCATCTCTTTTTCTGTAAGGGCAGGCTGGACTAAGGCTACTTCTTCTCTCTACCCTTGGGCATATTGTCTAAAACTTTAAGTGGATTTTTTTTTCAAAATTCATCAGGGAAAGTCAATCCGGTGCCCAATTTGATACGTGCTAGTATTGATTTAGAAAGGCCTAAGCTAAGTCTGCCCATGATTGAATTTTGACATTGTCTAGCTTGATATACCACCGAGCTGCTGCCCTAGTAAGGCTATGCTGGAAGCAATGGATAAGGAGCTTTTCATTTTTCTCATACCCGACCATCTTTCGCAAGTACATTTGGATATGGGCAGAAGGATCAGTGGTTCCATTAAACTTTTCAAACTCTAGGACTTTAAACTTTGGGGGAATGACAAGGTTGGACACCAAAGACAGCGATTGAGCGTCAAGAGCTTTGTCGATCCCTTCAATAGCTTGGAAGTGTTTTTCCAGTAGTTGGAATTTGCTCACTTCTTCTGTAGTCATAGTGGACTTTTAACTTTTCATTTTCTCTAGTTCCCCATGGTCAAGGGTTGTCAGATTTGCTGATGAGACTCCCACATTCATCCCCTGAGTACCTAAAATGAATTAACCTGCCCCAATGGGATTAAGATAGATAATTGGTGGAGCCCGAGTGACAGGTGGAGGAGCAGGCCATTGTTCTTGTCTAGGTTCCCTTTGGGTAGGTTTTGGATTATTAGCAGGGGGACCTTCAACTTTGAGAGAATCATTTCTTGTTTCAGCAGTACTAGCTTGCCCTTTTTCTTTCATAGAGGTTGTCATTAGTTCCATAAGTCTAGCCATCTGAGTTTGCATTTTGCTTTGTTGACGGAGCATCCGGTCTTGTGATTCCTTAACTATTAACCCAAGTCATTTAATGGCCCAATCTATGTCCCAAAAAAGAAGCCACCATACCCGCAATGGTATTACCCTAACGCCCACTATGAATACCATAATGGGGTAGTGAGCATGACATTGAGAACCGCATGTATTTCAAACGAAATGTGCAAAATCTAATTAACTCAAAGTCTTGCAGTTTAGGATGAACTAGGGACCAAATATTGCTACCAATCCTTTACTAAACCGCACTGAGCTAGCTATAAACATGATCAATACTAAGCCATAAAATTTGTGTCCTTCCACCAAGACCTAATTTTGATGACTAGGTCATGATGAAACCCTCTGCACTTTTCTTACCTTTTCATGTAATACCAAGAAATGAAAACCTACTTGCCCTTGCCCGAAGGCAGGTAGGTGTCCTATGCAAGGGGCATTATTATCAAACACTATCGATGAAATGACTTTTGCTTATATCATTCCATATTGCATGCCTACATCACTTTTTAATCCTTTTGTCTAAATTACCATGTTGCCTCTAGTCGTATCTGAATCCTTGGGTTGTGTGTGTGCCTTTTGCAATGTCTATTTTTTTACCCTTTTAGGTGTCCTGACAATAGTGACATGAATGTGTTTGATGGGTCTTTGAAGGTCAAAGTTGAATGATCAATTTTCTCTAGTGAGGTTGATCCTGAAGAAGGTTTCAAAGAAAGCTTCGTACCACCAGACCTCTTATAGTTCAAGATCTAGCATCATAATTCTATCTTTTATCGCTCAAAGATGAATGGGGCAGTCGAGGTGACCCATAAAAACATCAAAAGATTAAAAAAATGGCTGAGACTTACAAAGACTACCATGAGAAGCTATCCTTTGCACTTGATGCTTATCGGACCTCAGTTCGCACTTCCATAGGTGCTACCTCAGTCTCTTTTGTCTATGGGTGGAAGCTGTATTGCCTATCAATGTTAAGATCCCTTCTTTCAAAGTCTTAAAGGAAACTAAACTTGAAGAGGCTGAATGGGTCAAGAAAAGATGTGACCAACTTAATCTTATCAAGGAAAAATACATGAAAGCCATCTACCATGGTCAAATGTATCAAAGATACATAATCCGAGCCTATGATAGAAAGATGCACCTATGACAATTTCACCCAGGCGAATTGGTTTTGGAGAAGATCCTCCCAATTCACAAAGATGCACGGGGCAAGTGGACCCTTAATTGGGAAAGACCATATGTCGTAAAGCAAGCCTTCTCTGGAAAAACTCTAATCTTGTCAGAAATAGAAGGGCAATGCCTTATCTAACCTAATTAACTCAAATTCCATAAAAAAATATTACACATAGAGGGCGAAAACTTGAAAAGGCATCCTTAAAAAAAAAAAAAACAGAAAACAAAACAAAAAAACAAAAGACAAAAAAAAAATAAAAAGGGTCTAAATGAAAGTCCAAAAATGGGATCTAGGTAGCTAACCTGACTACGGTTGAAAACCCACAAGGACAACTTGAGAAGATCAATTTTTATGGGGGATAGATTGAGATCACTTATAGAACAAAGCAAAGTAATCCTAGAAATCTTTCGAAGCTTAGCTCATACTGTCATTTTTATTATTCGAGAAAGATCCTGAAAAGCTCTTAAAGAACATCCATGTCATGATTGTTAGAGGCATCTTTCAGCCAAAAGATCATCCTTCTGGCTACCCTATCACTTGTTTGTCAAAAAAATATACCGAATTATGTCTCTTTGTTTTCATGAATAAATATTGCCTTGTTTCTTTTAACCCTTGTACAATTCAAATTGCATTTGCCATTTAGTTGATAATGTTTCATAATCAACTAAAATATGCATCAGGACATCTTGATATTACATAGAAAAAAAAGCACAGGGAACTCTGCTCATGCCCTGATCATCAAGATCATGCACTTTTCACGTCCAAACACCCACTCGGCATGACCATACACCAAACCATTTCTTGCTTTCACAAGCCATATCTTAATAAAAACCTTTTAAAGTTAACCAAAACTTAACCCATGCGTTCTATCAGAATCCTATCAAAATAAAGACATTAACCTAATCAGTCAAACTGTCTCTAAATTATTGGCAATGCCTTCCAATTGTTAGGAAAATGATTAAGCCTTCTGCATTAGGAAATGCAATAATCTAAATACTTGAGAATAGATTTTTGTTGTATCCCTAGTGGAGTTAGGACAACCTACAATCCCCAGTGAAATTAGGAAAATTCCAATCCCTAGTTGAACCAGGATGGATTGCCATCCTTATGAAAGTCATAATGATGTACAAGAAAACAACTGTCTCCCATATTAGACTTCACATGCAATCATTATAGCATTCCACATTATGCATTTACATTACCATCACACATCATGATTTTTACAATTCTACTTAAAGCCATGTTTGCCAAACCTTTAAGGATTCCCTAGTAAAAACTCTGAGCTTTGTAAACCAAGCATTATTTAGAAGGCACTTATCATGAAACTTTCAAAGCCCACAAGTCAGTGGCACCCCTTCAAAGCCTACAAGTCAATGGCATCCTCTTCAAAGCCCATAAGTCAATGCACCCTCTTCAAAGCCTATAAGTCAGTGGCACCCTTTTCAAAGCCCACAAGTCAGTGGCACCCCTTCAAAGCCTATAAGTCAATGGCACCCTTTCCAAAAGCCCATAAGATAGTGGCTCTCTTTTAAAGCCAATAAGTTAGTGGCACCCTTTCAAAGCCTATAAGTTAATGGCATCATTTTCAAAGCCCAGAAGTCAGTGGCATATTTTCAAAGCCCAAAAATCAGTGGCACCCTTTCAAAGCCCATAAGTTAGTGGCACATTTTTCAAAAGCTCACAAGTCAGTGGCACCTTTTTCAAAAGCCCACAAGTCAGTGGCACCCTTTTTAAAAGACCATAAGTTAGTGGCACCCTTTTCAAAGCCCATAACTTAATGGAAACTTTTCAAACGACTGCAAGTTAGTGGCACCCTTTTTAAAGCCCACACAAACTAGTGGCGCTCAAGTCAAAGCCCACATAAGTTGGTGGCACCCTTTTTGAGTCAAAGCTTGCACAAGCTAGCGGCACCCAAGTCAAAACCCACACAAGCTAGTGGCACCTTGTCAAGTCAATGCCCATACAAGCTGGTGGTGCTTGAGTCAAAGCTTACATGAGCTGGCGGCACCTAGTTTGAGTTAAAGCCTGCATAAGCTAACGGCACCCGAGTCAAAGCCTACAAGTCAGTGGCACCCTTTCCAAAGCCCATAAGTCAATGGCACTTTTTCAAAGCCCACAAGTCAGCGGTACCTTTTTTAAAATCCATAAGTTAGTGGCACCTTTTCAAATCCTACAAGTCAATGGCATATTTTCCAAAAGCCCATAAGCCATAAGCAGCTTTTCAAAGCCCACACAAGCTGATGGTACCCAAGTCTCAGTCAAAGCCTACATAAGCTGGTGGCACCCAAGTCTAAGTCAAAGCCTGCATAAGCTGGTGGCACTCGAATCAAAGCCCACATGAGCTGGTGGCACCCAAGTTTAAGTCAAAGCCAGTACAAGCTAGCGGCACCTACATCACAAATCCATATTACTCTATATTTACCTAAGAAAGTTAAACCTTAGCAAACCTAACACTCTAGTAGAGAGGCAAACCATACAAAATTCACTTAAACCTTTTTTAGGATTACTGCTAACACACTGCACTTATCATAACGAAGTTGATTACAATTTATTTCTTTATGAGTGTTTTAAAGAGTATTATTCAACCCCAGATAAAATAATGTCTATTTATCATTGCCCTCTTCTTGATTCTCAGCAACAATCAAAGAGGGGTAGCTATAGACATTGTATTTTGTCTAGGCTAATTTTTTTAGCAACTTGGGCATGGACGTCAGAGGGGGTAATGATTATCGGGAGATGAAAAAGTATTTTGAGGATGTCAAGAAGGTGTATGGATCATATCAAAGGTATATGCAAAGATATGGCATCAAAAGATGTAGTTCAATGTGTCCGAGGACAAAATATATGAGAAAATTCTCAATTTTCCTTAAATATATCGATACATGGTTCTCATGTATCGATACAATGCACCAACATGCCAAAAATTTGAAATGTCCCTATTTGTATCTATACAACATGTAAATGCATCAATACATAAGCATATGTATTGATACAAGAGCTCATGTATCGATACTGGGCCATGCAAAGACCAAAACGTGCATTTTGTAAAGAAATGTATCGATACATATCAACATGTATCGATACAATGGTTCACAACATCGATACAATGGTTTATAGTATCGATACAATGATCATTGCATCGATACAATGTTCATTATATCGATACACCAGGTTTTTGGACCAAATGTCTCGAATATTCTACAATTTATCGATACATACTGGCCATTTTCCATAGTCTGAGCATTTTTGACTTGTCCACCATTGATCTAAAACTCAATCTTAACTCATTTCTTTACATAAAAAAAGATCAAAACCTATATCAAATTGCAATTTTGGAGTTTTGAATTAATCAAAATATTTATGATAACCCTACTCCTCCCTAGTTTGCTAACCAAGTTCACCATTAGCCACCTTACTTGCTGGAAAATCATTTCAACATTTAAACCAACCACCTTATGTCCATCACATTGGCAGCAAGTTACTTTCTGCAGCCACTCTATAACCACCAAGCTGACATCACTTTATCCCCTTTGAAAAATTACCAAAAAAACACCTTTAATTTGGCTCTAAAATGCTAGTATAAATAGGCCACTTATATCTTAGCTAAGAAAGGTTAGATTGCTGCTAATTTTTAGCTTCTTAAAACACATTCCTACACCAAGAAAACCATAATCCTATAGCTCTTCACTCATACCCAAAAACAGCCTCAAAACACTTATTCCCAACCATTACACATTCTAAAAGTCATCCTCATCCATACTAAAACCAAAACCTCATTATTTCTCTTCTTTTCTTGCTTATTAAAAACAAGGAAAAGAGGAAAATTCAAGCCATCTCTGTCACTCCAAATATTTGGCCAAAATTGAAGTTTTGTTGGTATAACTGCTTACTTTATTTTTTTTTTGTTTTTTAGCATCTTCATCATTTTAGTGAGCTCTTCATGTTTCCATCACCCTCTTAGGATTCTCATGCATTATTATGGCCTTTGGTTGTGGTAGTTTAGGATTTGGATGCCTTAATGCCCCTTTGATGTGCAAAATGCCTTATTTTATCCTCATTATTTTGACAGCTCTTGCTCATATTGTCCATGCATCTTGCTATGATTAATCCATGCATGAATCATGATGCCTTAATGCCCCTTTGATGTGCAAAATGCCTCATTTCATCCTCATTATTTTGCTAGCTCTTGCTCATACATTTTATGTCATGTCCATGCATCTTGCAATGATTAATCCATGCATGAATCATTAGCCTAACAAATTTCAAGCATATTTATACATTAGCTTGCATCTTGTCATGAATCATTGTCATTTTCAACTTTTATAACATTTTCTTATCAAAGTGCATAACACTTTCTTTGTCCAGGCCATTGGTAAAGTTAACAACCCCATTCATGTTTTATGCCATCTTCTTGTATGTTCATTATCTTCTTTTTGTCTAAATGCATGTTTAATGGCTATCAAAAATTGACTTTCAAAACCTCTCTAAGCCAAGCATGTTAACCTCAACCAATGAGGATTAGCATGGACTTAGCATTTTTCTTAAAGTTAGCAAAATATCTTAGGCAAAATTAAGTTTTTCAGATCTAAAATCTTGATTAAATGAGCTCAAATCTTTTGATTTTGCAATAAAAATGGCCTTACACTTGTTCTCGAAATGTTTATGTCTTGTTCTTGAATCGAAACCTTGAGTGGCATGATCAATAGGTTTTTTCATCATCCCAAATATACTCTGGGGCTGTGCAAATGAGTTCGTGACACTCATACCACTCTTTCCTTTTAGTCATGGATGTTTGAATATTAATGCTCAAGTTTGGACCCTTAAACATAGAGAAAATAGGAAATAGCCTCTGCTTTGCTTTGTCCCCTACTAGCAGTAGCACTGTTACAAATTGAAAAATCATTTTAAAATCTTAAATGATTTTTCATGAATTTTATAATATTTTTCTTTGAAAGTGTGTCAAATTCATCCTTGGATCAGTCTGGATGAAAGAGTTATGATTTTTCAAACCTAGACTATCCATAATCCCTAGAGTGAACAAAGTGCATTCAGGTTAGGCCCTTCAGGCCCGCTAAATGATTTTTCCAAATTTGTCTAACATTTTTCCTAAAATATTCATGAAATTCCTTTTCTGGAAAGGTATTATTTGCAATTTTTCTATATCAAAAAGTCTGAAATGATTTTTTGAATTTTGACATACCCTTTTCCTCGCATACTCTGTCAGTAGCAAAATTAATCCGAATTTAAAAATTTATTTCGTTGAAAAGTGATTTTTTAGGATATTGCGAACATTTTTAGGTTGACCCTTATCGAGTTACCTTTCTTACGATATATTGTCGACCCTCTAAAGCTTTCACACCAATTTAGAATAGATCTGAGAAATAGGATAGCGTGATACTATCCCCTGTTTTCGGTTTGGGTTAAAATTAAGTTGTTTTCTTGAATTTTGTCTTGAAATATTTGAATGTCTCCATATTACCCCGATCAACCTTAAAAACAGGCTTCGATCTCCCATAAGCTTGTATCAAGGCATGAACATATTTTACATCTTTACCATCCTTATTCACAATAATTTTTTTCACCAAAAGTCTTTAAAATGCTTACCCATTTCCTAAATCATAAAGTTTTATCAACTTAAGGTTTCCAACTTGACTTCCCTAAAGAGTGTCAAATATGTCACTGTTAGGGATACTCTAACCCTAACCTTTTGAAAGGATACTCTAACCTCACTTTTTGAAATTATCGAGATTGAAAAATCTTCTTTTGTCAAAATGATTTATCATCCATGGGGACATTCTAACCCAACTTTTCAAAATTGTCAAGATTTAAAAATCCTCCTTTATCAAAATTATTTGTCATTTACAAGGATACTCTAACCCCATCTTTTCAAAAATATACTTTAACCCTATCTTTTCAAATATAATTAATTTTTTTCCACATTCTTAGACTTCCATGAATGTGTCAAACAAATCTCGTTCAATTGGGAAACCTAGATGCATCTAAAAAATTATCAATTTGGTTATTCTTGAATAATCGATGCCAATTGCAAGATAAATTCCAATAGTCCATTTCTTTTCTTTATCATTGCATGGAATGATAAATGTTATGTTACTTCATTTGTTGCCTTACTGACATGATTTCTTTGTGATGATTATTTGCATTCATGTTTTCAAATCATTTCAAATAAAATTAAAGGTAATGTTCTGTGTGAGTGTCTCTCTAGTGCCTAAACTAGAACATTCCATTTTCAAAGTAAAATCCAAAGGTTATTTATTGAAAATTTCTATATTCCCCATCTCTTCGAAGCGTATATGAGATTAAATCTTTTTCATCAAAACCTGGATTTGTATTTTTACAAGATTCATGCATTAAAAGAGGGTTATATTAAAATAATGATTAGGTAAGATCAAAAGAATCGAACAAGATGAGACATAGCTAATAAGGTATCAACATTTAGGTGTTACAAAGAGGTTCATACTTTATCATGCGTAACCAACTTTTGAACCCAAATGGTGAATCTTTGTACTGCGTAGACCACAGGATCGATGTTGTGAGTTTCGTAACTCAAAAATAGGTTTCGATAGGCATCCGATCATGCCTAGCTCAAAGTGATCAATAGCGACTCCATGCGTTGGCCATTTTATGATGGTTATCTGAGACCAGTAGGATGAGCAATTCATCTTATGGTGCCCTTTACGGTATCACAAGTTGAGAATCTATACATTCTCATTCTCATCACATCATGAAAGAAAAGTCTCAGTCAAGAAGACATTTCCAAGTTAGAAAAAATATTTTAAGTCATACACATGCATAGATTTATAGGGATCCACCCCTGGGCATGTTGCGACACATGATTGTAATCTCCCAATCACAAAAAGAATAGAGATTATTATGAGAATCCAAGTATGACTTATTTAACAGATGAACTTTCATTATAAAGAAAATGGTGGAAAGAAAAGTTTTTCTTCCCAAACCAAAGCATCAATATCACGTATCTCAATGAGGAGACCATGATTGTAGCGCCCAATAACAAAAAAAAAATGGAGATTATATTGAGTATCCCAGTTTGTCTTATTTCACAGATGAACTTTAATTATGAGAAAATTGGAGGAAAGAAAAGCTTTTTTGCAAATCCAAAGCATCAATATAATGTATCCTACTGTGAAGGCAATGATTCTAGTGGCATTAACAAAAAAAATGAAGATTATAATGAGTATCCGAGTTCATCTCATTTCATGGATGAACTTTAAGTATAAGGAAAATAGTGGAAAGAAAAGCTTTTCTAGCAAATCCAAAGCATCAATATCATGTATCCTAATGCGAAGAACATGAATGCGGTGCCCAATCACAAAAAAAATAGAGATCATTACGAGGATTCAAGTTCGACTTATTTGATGGATAAATGTTGATTATAAGGAAAATGGTGGAAAGAAAACCTTTTCTTGCCAAACCAAAGCATCAATATCATGCATCCCAATGCGGAGAACATGATTGCAGTGCCAATAACAAAGAGAATGGAAATTATAATGAGTATCCAAATTTGTCTTATTTCATGAATGAACATTAATTATAAGAAAAATAGAGGAAAGAATAGCTTTCTTGCAAATCCAAAGCATTAATATCATCTCTCCCAATGTGGAGAACATGATTGCAGTGCCCAATCATTAAAAAAAATTGAGATTATAGTGAGTATTTAAATTAGTCCCATTTTACGGATGAACATTAATTATAAGAAAAATGGCAGAAAGAAAAGCTTTTCTTGCCAGACCAAAGCATTAATATCGTGTATCCCAATGTGGAGAACATGATTATAGTACCCAATCACAAAAAGAATAGAGATTATTATAAGAATCCAAGTTTGACTCAATTCGCAGATGAACTTTAATTATAAGGAAAATAATGGAGAAAAAACCTTTTTTTGCCAAACCAAAGCATCAATATCGTGTATCTCAATATGGAGAACATGATTGTAGTGCCAATAAGAAAATGAATGGAGATTATAATAAGTATTGAAGTTTGTCTCATTTCATAGATAAACTTTTATTATAAGGAAAATGGTTGAAAGAAATGCTTTTCTTGCCGAACCAAAGCATCAATATCATGTATCCCAATATGAATAACATGATTGTAGTGCCAATAAGAAAAAAATGGAGATTATAATGAGTATCCAAGTTTGTTCCATTTCACGGATGAAATTTTATTATAAGGAAAATGGTGGAAAAAAAGCTTTTCTTGCCGAACCAAAGCATAAATATTATGCATCCTGATGTGAATAACATGGTTGTAGTGCCACAACCAAAAAGAATAAAGATTATAATAAGTATCTAAGTTTATCTTATTTCACAGATGAACTTTAATTATAAGGAAAATGGTGGAAAGAAAAGCTTTTCTTGCAAATCAAAAGCATCAATATCATGTATCCCAATGTAGAGAACATGATTGTGGTTCCTAATAAAAAAAGAATAGAGATTATTATGAGAATTAAAGTTTGCTCGATTGGTACTTTGGTAAGAAAAATTATGAGTTTTCTTATATCTTTTGTCCTCTGACACCTTGAACTACATTCTTTGTTGCCACATCTTTGCATTTACCTTTGATATCATTTAGACACCTTTTTGACCTTATCAAAATACTTTTTCGTTGCCCGATGATCATTGCCCCCTCTCATATCCATGCCCCAGGTTGCTAAAAAAATTAGCCTAGACAAAATAAGGTGCCTACGTTGCCCCTCTTTAACTATTGCTAAGAATCAGGAAGAGGGCAAAGACAAATAAACATTATTTTATTCAGGGTTGAAATGATGCTCTTCAAAACACATGTAAAAAAATAAATTGTAATTAACTTCGCTATGATAAGTATAGTTTATAAGTAGCAATCTCGATGAAGGTTTAAATGAATTTTGCATGGTTTACCTCCCTACTAGGGTGTTAGGTTTGCTGCGGTTTAACTCCCTTAGGTAGGTACAGAGTAACCTGGATTTTTGATGTGGGTGCCGTTAACTTGTGCAGGCTTTGACTTACACTTAGGTACCACCAGCTTGTGTGGACTTTGATTTGAATACGGTCAACTTGTATGGGCTTTGACCTAGACTTGGGTGCCACCAGCTTATGTGGGCTTTAACTCAAACTTAGGTGCCACTAGCTTGTGTGGGCTTTGAAAATGTGCCCTGGCTTATAGGCTTTTGGAAAGGGTGCCATTGACTTGTGAGCTTTGAAAAGAGTGCCACTGACCTGTGGTTTTTAAAAAGGGTGCCACTGACTTATGGGCTTTTGAAATGGGTGCCACTGACTTATGGGCTTGAAAGGGTGCCACTGATTTATGGGCTTTGCAAAGATGTCATTGATTTGCGGGATTTGCAAAGGTGCTACTGACTTATGGGTGTTGAAAATGGTGCCATTGACTATGGGCTTTGAAGTGGTGCCATTAACTTATAGGCTTTGAAAGAGTGCCACTGACTTATTGACTTTTGGATAAAGTACCACCGACTTATGGGCTTTGAAGGGGTGCCACTAACTTATGGGCTTTGAAGAGGGTGCCATTAACTTGTTGGCTTTGAAAAGGGTGCCACTAACTTTTGGGCTTTGAAAGTTTCTTGATAGGTGCCTCCTGAATAATGCTTGGTTTATAAAGCTCAATGTTTTTAATAGTGAATCCTTAGAGGTTTGGTGAACCTAGCTTAAAGTAACATTGTAAAAACCATGATGTGTGATGGTAATATGAATGCATGATGTGGCATGGAAGTCTAATATGGGAGATAGTCATAGTTTTTCTTGTACGTCATTCAGACTCTCATGGGGATGGTGATCCATTCTGGTTTAACCAGGGATTGGAATTTTCCTAATTTCACTGAGGATTGTAGGTTATCCTGGATCCACTAGGGATACGATAAAAATTTATTCTCAAGGATTTAGATTATTGCATTTCCTGATTTGGGAGGCTCAATCGTTTTCTTGACAATTGGAAGGCATCGCCAATAATTTGGAGACTATTTGATTGATTAGGTTAATGTCTTTAGTTTCAATAAGATTCTGATAGAATGCATGGATCGATTTTTGGTTAGCTTCAAATGGTTTTTCTTGAGATGTGGCTTGTGAAAGTAAGAAATGGTTTGGTGTATGGTCATGCCAAGCGGGTGTTTGGATGTGAAAAATGCATGATCTTGATGATTGAGGCATGAGCAGAGTTCCTTGTGCTTTTCTTTTCGATGTAATATCAAGATGTCTTGATGCAAATTTTAGTTGATTATCAAACATTATCAACTAAATGGCAAGTGCAATGTGATTGTACAAGGGTTAAGAGAAATAAGGCAATATTTATTGATGATAACAAAGAGACATAACTCGGTATATTTTTTTGACAAATAAGTGATGGGGTAGCCAGAAGAATGATCTTTTGGGCAAAAGATACCTCTGACAATCATGACATGGATGTTCTTTAGGAGCTTTTTAAGATCTTTCTCGAACAATGAATATGACAGTATGAGTTAATCTTCGAAAGATCCCTAAGATTGCTTTGCTTTGCTTTATAAGTGATCTTAGTATATCCCCTATCAAAATTGATCTTCTCAAGTCACCTTTGCAAGTTTTCAACTACAATCAGGTTTGCTGCCTAGATGCCCTTTCCAGATTTTTATTTGGACCCCTTTTTGTTTTTTTTTTAAGGATGCCTTTTAAGGTTTTTGCCCTCTATGTGTAATATTTCTTGACAGAATCTATGTTGACTGGGTTGGGCAAGGAATTGCCCTTCCATTTTTTATAAGATTAGGGCCCTTCCAAAGAAGGCTTACTTTATGACAAATGGTCTTTCCTAATTAGGGGTCCACTTACCCTGTGCATCTTTGTGAATTAGAAGGATCTTCTTAAATACTAATTTGCCTGGGTGAAATTTTTATGGGCGTATCATTTTCTCATGCGCTTGAATCATGCATCTTTGATACATTTGACGATGGTAGAAGGTTTTCATGCATTTTTCCTCGATAAGATTAAGCTGATCGCATCTTTCTTGACCCATTCAGCCTCTTCAAGTTTGTTTTCCATTAAGACTCTGAGAGAAAGGATCACACTTTGATAGGCAATGCAACTTCCATCCCATAGACAAAGGAGAATAGGGTAGCATCCATGGAAGTGTAAACTAAAGTTTGATAGGCATCAAGTGCAAAGGATCACTCATTATGCCAGTCTTTGTAAATCTTAACCATTTTTTTAACTACTCTTTTGATCTTTTGTTCATCACCTCGACTGCCCTATTAATCTTTGAGTGATTAAAGATAGAATTATGATGCTAGATCTAGAACTGTAAGAGGTCTGGTGGTATGGAGCTTTCTTTGAAACCTTTTTTAGGATCGACTTTACTAGAGCAAATTGATCATTCAAAATCGATCTTCAAAGACCTATCAAACACATCTATATCACTATCATCAGGACACCTAAAAAGTAAAGAAATAGACATTGTAAAAGGCACACACACAACTCGAAGATTCAGATAAGACTGAAGGCAACACAGTAATTTAGACAAAGGGATTAAAAAGTGATGTAGGCACACAATATGGAATTATATAAGCAAAAGTCATTTCATCAATAATGTTTGATAATAATGCCCCTTACATAGGACACTTACCTACCTTTGGGTGAGGGTAAGTAGGTTTTCATTTTTTGACATTACATGAAAGGGTAAGAAAAGTGCAAAGGCTTTCAACATGACCTAGTCATCAAAATCAGGTCTTGGTGGAAGGACATAAATTCTATGGCTAGCTATTGATCATGTTTACAGCTGGCTCAGTGCGGTTTAGCAAAGGATTGGCATCAATATTTGGTCCCTGGTTCATCCTAAACTGCAAGACTTTTGAGTTAATTAGATTTTGTACATTTCTTTTAAAATACATGCAATTTTTAATGTCATGCCCTACTAACCCAATATGGTATTCACAATGGGCATTAGGGTTATACCATTACGAGTTTGGTGGCTTCTTGTCTAGGACATAGGTTGGGGCCACTAAATGATTTTAGAGCAAGGTTTGGTAAAGCTCCTTATAGGTCATAAAGATAGGATCAAAAGGTTGTCTTTGTTGATTTGTACCTCAATTCTAAGTGCATTATTGGTTGCTCGATTGGTACTTTGGTGAACTTATGGAGGGTAGCTTTATGGTAGGTTTATGGGAGAGCAAATGATAGGTTATAAGTTATGGCATAATTGGCTACAAGTATATTATGATGGGGTTAGAACATGGCATTCTTGACTAGTGAGGTTTGGGTGCTTGACATTGTCTTGGCTGAGATGAGCTAGCATATTTTATGGCATTGGCCTCTCCTTTTTTCTTCTTACTAGCAATAGGCTTCTTACTCGATCTAGCTATTTCCCCAGTAAACATTCTACCACTCTAAATGGCAATATCGATCATTTCTCCAGAGAGCACTAAGTCTGCAAATTTCTTGGTGGCATTCTTTATGAGCTTCTTCTAATAAGGAGCATGTAAGGTATGAATGAAAATAACTGTCATCTCTTTTTTTATATAGTGAGGCTGGACTAAGGCTGCTTCTTTTCTCCATATTTGGACGTATTGTCTAAAATTTTCAATGGATTTCTTCTTGAAATTTATCAGGGAAAGTTGATTTGGCACCTAATCCAACACATGCTGGTATTGATTTAGAAAAGCCTTAGCCAAGCGACCCATGATTGGATTTTCACATTATTTAGCATGATATAAAACCGAGCTGCTACCCCAATAAGGCTATGCTGGAAGCAATGATGAGGAGCTTTTCATCTTTCTCATACCCGACCATCT
Source organism: Adansonia gregorii (assembly GCA_038382025.1). Classification (NCBI taxonomy): domain Eukaryota; kingdom Viridiplantae; phylum Streptophyta; class Magnoliopsida; order Malvales; family Malvaceae; genus Adansonia; species Adansonia gregorii. The sequence continues at coordinate 15,296 of JBBYHO010026614.1, forward strand.
TTCGTAAGTACAATCGAATATGGATAGAAGGGTTAGTAGTTCTATTTAACTCTTTAAACTCTGGGACTTTGAACTTTAGGGGAATGTCAAGGTTAGACACCAAAGACGGTGATTGCACGTTAAGAGCTCTGAACTTGTTGCTCTCATCAATAGCTTAGAGGCATTTTTCCAGTAGCTAGAATTTGTTCACTTCTTCTACAATCATAGTGGACTTTTGACCTTCTGTTTTCTTTGGTTCTCATGGTCAAGGTTATTAGATCTACTGATAAGACTCCTATATTCACTACTTAAGTATTGGGAATGAATTAACTTATCACAACGGGATTTAGGTAGATAACTGGTGGAGCCTGAGCGGTAGGTGTAAGAGCAGGCTGTTATTCTTATCTAGTTTCCCCTTGGATAGGTTCTGGATTATTAGCAAAAGGACTTTCAGCATTAGGAGGATTGTTCCTTATCTCAGTAGTGCTGGCTTACCCTTTTTCTTTCATAAAGGTGATCGTTAGTTTCATAAGTTTTGTGATTTGATTTTGCATTTTGTATTGCTGACGAAGCATTTGGTCTTGTGATTCCTTAACAATTAGCTCAAGTTGCTCAATACGAGCTTCATGATCACTCTCTATGATTTGCTTATGGTGTCATGTGTTGCAGTGGTGCGTGATGTAAGGTTTCGTGTTCTTGATTGATCTCAAATCCCTTACACTTTTATGGCCTAATTCTTGTATTAGATTTTTATTTAAAAATGTATTTATTGATAAGCATTTATGATGCAATGATGAGTTAAGATAATAAATAATTGATCAAGTGTTATGAAAAATAGAGAAATTAAATATGCATATGCATTAGAGACAATTGATTCTTTGAATAGCTTCATCAATGACATCATTCATAGAGTCACAAAAGGGTTTTTCTTTTACTACGTGATTACATCTGAAAGTATCTAACATGATTACATTGTGTAATCATAAGATAAAAAAAAATCCAAAAGTTACTGCTTAGATTTTCAATAGGTACAATGTCTCACTTTATGGAACAAGGTGCTTCCATCATGTCATTTGCCTCTTGTTAAGCCATTTGAACTTGTTTAGTGAAGTGTTGATGTTGTTCTCAGTAGTTCAAACATGCTTGGTTGATTGTCGCTTGCTACTCTAATTCTTATTACTCGAAAGCTTTTGTTAGTTTATTGATATGACACTGATAAACCTGGAGAAAGTATTTTAACTCCTAGATTCTATGAATGAGGGCTTTATTTTCAACCCCGGTTGCTCTTGCATCTTGCATTTGGGCGTTGAGTCTTTGATTCCTTTGTTGGTTGGTGGAAGCAAGAGCGTGTGCCTTCATGAACTTTTTTTTCTGGTTTTGACTTCCTCTTTTTGCTGATTCTGCTCGCGATTGAGATTTTAGGAGCGTCACATAATCCTTATTTAGGCTTTCGAGGTCCTTTTTAAAGCTATCCCTTTTTTTAACAAGTCATCCATTTTACTACTCCTAAATAGATATCCATCTTTAGTTGGCTTTTTGCTTTCTTAAGTCGAGAGATTTTCATGGCAAAAGATGCTTTTTCTCGCTCTAAGTCCCTTCTAAGTAGCTTGATCTCAAAAAATGGTTCCTCTATTGGGATTTATAGTATCCTAGAGTTTGGTGGTGGCAATGGATGGTTGATACCATGGAGGCTCCATTCTTCATATCCAAGCATGGTAGGGTTTCCTCTCTAGTATCTTTTCATACAATGGACTTTCTTCCAAGCTTGGAAAGCTAGCTAGACTTTTGCTTTATAATTGTTCTCCCGTATTCAAAATCCCAATGTTCCAAGTCTTCGAAGAACGGGATGAATTACCGGCATTGGAACTAACATAATACCAATAGAGGAGTATAACTAGTATTTCCCCATAATCCTAGGAGTGGTATGCAAGTGTAGTCCCTATATCTGTACACAATCAACTGAGGGAACACCCATGGGGCTCTCCACATGATTTCTTCCTCCTTGACGTTTTGTAATTCCTTGACCTAATATTTTTCTAACTTATCTTGATGACATTCTTCCTCTAATGCCGTGGAAAGAGGATTGATCTTGAAGAAAAAATTTTACATAACTCTCCCTTTCCTAACACAGAGATGACCTAAGAGCCATATCTAGAGCAATGAGGTACACCCGATAAACCTTCATGTTCTTATTCTTTTATGAAAGCTAAGGGCACGGATGATTTTGACGATGATGGCAAAAGTAGGGTTGATTTTGCAACATAAGCTAGAAAAAAAATCTGTGACTGCCGCCTCTACATAACCTAAAGTCTTTAAGAATATAACAAGCCTGCAAAATTGCCAAAGCATAGACATCTTGAGCTTTCTTTTGATCAGAAAGATTTACCTTGCCTTCTTTCAAGCTAGCCTAAGAAATGCATTCACTGCTCTCTTTTACTTTAATGTGACTGTCAACCTATGCTTTTATGGCTCCAAGAATTTGCCTCGACCTTTCCTTGAATAGAGGAGGCGTTAGCACTTTGCAATAAATCTAGTCTGACTTGGCCCCTTATATGTTAAGAAGAACTATGTACTCCTTAATGGTAGGGACTAAATCTTATTGGTTGAAGGTGAAACATTGGTAGGCCTGATTCCAAAACTAAGTCGCTGCTGGCAACAAGCCATCATCCAACTGAACTTGAAATAAGAAAACTATATCCCTGTACTTTTTAGTGAAGGCTTTTTTCTCGTTGTTATCCCAACTGTCCCAAATATGCTTCAATTCCCGACAATCATTCAAAAAAAAATCGATTTTAAGCTCTTCATGCATTTCTGAGATATAGTCAAGCTGTAAGATGTCTCCGCCTTGACGTTGTGACCTTCTAACCATGTTTTGACATTTTCAAAAGACTTAATAATTAATATAAGCTGTTGCTTCATAAATAATGCCCTTTGCTAAACACTGAACCATAATAATTATCCTAAAATGATGATAGTCATGATGGTTATGATGAAATGATGCACGCAGCAAAACGCAAACAAAAGGAAACTAAGTTGATGGAACATACAAGAGATAAATGTAAGGAAATAAATAATTTAAGAACATCAGAACAAAAATTTCATTAACATTTCTCAACCAAGGAGGTAAGCATTTTCACATGCCAGGATGCAATCTACCTTACATGAGGTGGTGCAATATCTTATTTTGATGGAAAAATAATTGACTAGTAGTAATATTCATTTATCACCACTAGTGTGGATGCATGTTAAGCCATGACTCAGATAGCATAACGGTTCATAGTATAAGACATTGTGAACAATGGTTTTTGTTCACAGTCACTTATTTATACGAAGGTTAGCCATCGTTTAGGTGGCAAGACAGCATGCCTTGATAAATGATGAAAATATAGATGCGGGTGACAATTGTATACTCATTGTCACCTACATAATTATGATAATTAAGAGTAAAGGCTAGGAATGTTTTCCCGAGTGACCCTATTCTCTAGGCATTTTAGCAGCATTTCGGTATGGTTTGACATAGTTTAGATTATAAGGCCCATTATATGGGGCTTAAGTTGATGCCTAAATAGGTATCCAAATTGCTTCCCCATTTAGTAAGGACAGTCAAGAGACCCTAATCCTAGACCCCTTGCAGGTTTAGCAGAACGAGTTTGATCTGTTGGATGTATTTCCCTATGCAAATGCGGAGGGTTACTCACAAGAGACATAGGTAATTTACATCAAAGAAGTTATTGCCATGCCTATGCAGGGGGTTACTAATGAAGATGGATAGCTCACTTTCTTCTAATGATTAGGTTATAACCATGCCATAGAGTTTGGAGGGACACTAATGCATATGCAAGTGCATAGTGTGTGGTAGGGAAATGATCAAACATTTTTGTTTACTTCTATATTACAATTTTTATTGAATTGATGATTATTCAAAAATAAGACAATCCTGACAATCATTCCAAACAAAAGATTAGTTGGCAAAATGAAAAAAGGGTCATAGTTAAATAATGATCAAAGATTGAAGGAACCGAGAACCTAGTAAGACATAGCTAGTTATTGGCCTAACTCTTTACAAGCCCTAGTAGAGCCGCCAAGCTGTCATAATATGCCCCTGGGTGGATCCTCGCGGATCTATGGGTACGTACAACTTAAAATATTTTTTTAACTTGGAAATGTCTTTTTGACTAAGACTTTTCTTTTGTGATGTGATGAGAATGAAAATGTATGAATTCTCGACTTATGATGCAGTGAAAGGGACCATAAGACGAATCGTTCATCTTATTGGTCTCAGATGACCATCATGAAATGGCCAACACATGGAGTCGACATCGATCATTACAAGCTAGGCATGATCGAATGTCTATTAAAACCTATGTTTTGAGTTACAAAACTCAAAACATCAATCTCGTGGTCTACATAGTACAAAGATTCACCGTTTGGGTTCGGGAGTTGGTTACACATGATAAGGTATGACCCCTTCGTGACACCCAAAATCAATGCGTTACTAGCTTTGTCTCATCTTAGTTTTGATTCTTTCGATCTTAGCTCATCATTATTTTGATATAACCCTCTTTTAATGCATGAATCTTATAAAAAAACAAATCCAGGTTTTGATGAAAAAGATTTAATCTCATATACACCCCAGAGAGAAGAGGAATATAGAAAGTTTCAATAAAATGACCTCTGGATTTTACTTTGAAAATGGAATGTACCAGTTTGGGCACTGGAGAGACACCTATGTGGAACATTGCCTTTAATTTTATTTGAAATGATTTGAAAACATGAATGCAAATAATCATCACAAAGAAATCACATTAGTAAGGCAACAAATGAAGTAACATAACATGGATCATTCAATGCAACGATAAAGAAAAGGAATGGACTATTGGAATTTATCTCCCAATTAGCATTGATTATTTGGGAATAACCAAATCGATAATTTTTTAGATGCATCTGGGGTTCTTGATTGAATGAGATTTGTTTGACACATTCATGGAAGTCTAGGAAAAAGGAAAAAAATTAATTATAGTTGAAAGATAAGGTTGGAGTATCCCTTCGAAAAGGTGGGGTTAGAGTATCCTTTCAGAAAAGTAGGGTTGGAGTATTTTTAAATCCTGACAATTTTGAAAAGTGGGGTTAAAGTATCCCTTCTGAAGGTCAAGGTTGAAGTATCCCCGTGGATGACAAATCATTTTGATAAAGGAAGATTTTTCAATCTCGATAATTTCAAAAAATGAGGTTGGAGTATCCCTTTAGAAGGTCGGGGTTGGAGTATCCCCAAAAGTGACATGTCTAACAGTCTTTAGAGAAGTCAAATTGGAAAACTTAAGTTGACAAAGCTTTGTGATTTCGAAAATGGGCGAGCATTTTGATGACTTTTGGTCAAAAAAATTATTGTGAATGAGGATGGTAAAGATATAAAATATGTTTGTGCCTTAATATGAGCTTATGGGGGGGCAAAGCCTTATTTCGAGGCTGATCGAGGTGATATGGAGACATTCAAATGTCTCGAGACAAAATTCTGGAAAACAAATTAATTTTAACCATAACCAAAAATAGGGGATAGCATTGCTTTATCCTGCTTCTTGAATTTATTCTAAATTAGTTTGAAGGCTTTAGAGGGTGGACAAGATACTGTAAGACAGGTAACCCGACAATGATCAACCTAAAAATATTCTCAATATCCCAAAAAATCGCTTTTTGGGGATATAAATTTTCAAATTTGGATTAATTTTGCTACTGGCAGAGCATGCGAGGAAAAGTGTGTGTCAAGATTCAAAAAATCATTTCAAACTCATTTGATATAGAAAAATGGCAAATAATACCTTTCTAGAAAGGGAATTTCGTGAATTTTTTAGGAGAAATGTTGGACATATTTGGAAAAATCATTTAGTGGGCCTGAAGAGCCCAAATAAAATGCACTTTGTTCACTCTAGGGATTCTGGACAATCTAGGTTTGAAAAATCATAACTCTTTTATCCGGCCTGATCCAAGGATGAACAAGGCCTTCCTTTAATAATTATTTGACATGCTTTCGGAGAAAAATATTATAAAATTCATGAAAAATTGTTTAAGATTTTAAAGTGATTTTTCATTTTATAATAGTGCTACTACCAACAGGGGACAAAGCAAAGCAGAGGATATTTCTTATTTTCTCTATGTTTACAGGTCCAAACTTGAGTCATTAGCCTTCGAACGTCCTTGACTGAATGGAAAGAGTGGCATGAGCATCATGAACTCATTTGCACAACCCCAGCGTATTTTAAGACAATAAAATAGCCCGTTGATCATAGCACTTAGGGTTTTGGCTAAAAAACAAGGCACGAACATTCTGGGAACAAGTGTACAGCTAGTTTCATTCCAAAATCAAAAGATTTAAACTTGTTTAACCAAGATTTCAGATCTAGAAAACTTAATTTTTTCCCAAGATATTTTGCTAACTTTAAGATAAATGCTAAGTCTATGCTTATCCTCATTGGTTGAGGTTAACATGTTTGGTTTGGGAGGTTTTGAAAATTAGTTTTTGATAGCCATCAAACTTGCATTTAGACAAGGAGAAGACAATGAACATACAAGTAGATGGCACAAAACATGAATAGGGATGCTAGCTTTACTAATGGCCTAGACAAAGAAAGCGTCATGCACTTTAACAAGAAAATGTTATGGAAGCTGAAAACGACCATGATTCATGACAAGATGCAAGCTAATGTATAAATATGCTTGAAATATGGTAGGCTAATGATTCATGCATGGATTAATCATAACAAGATGCATGGACATGGCATAAAATGTATGAGCAAGAGTTACCAAAATAATGAGGATGAAATAAGGCATTTTTTGCAGTGAAAGGGCATTTCCTAAAAGGGTGATAGAAACATGGAGAGTCACTAAAATAACGGAGATGCTAAAAAATAAAAAATAAAAGTGATAAAGTAAGAAATCGTTGGAGCAGTAGAGATGGCTTGAATTTTCCTCTTTTCCTTGTTGTTAATAAGCAAGAAAAAGAGAGAAACAATGAGGTTTTGGTTCTGGTATGGATAAGGATGACTTTTAGAATGTGTAATGGTTGAGAATGAGTATTTTTGGGTTATTTTTGGGTGGTGAGTGAAGAGCTATAGGATTCTGGTTTTCTTGGTAGGAACGTGTTTTTAGAAGCTAAAAATGATCTGCAATCTAACCTTTTTTAGCTGATATATAAGTGGTCTATTTATACTCACATTTTAAAGCCAATTAGAGGTGTTTATGGTCATTTCTCAAGGGGGACAAATTGATGTCTACTTAGTGGCTATAGAGTGGCTGTAGGGAGCAACTTGCTGCCAATGTGATGGACATAGGGTGGCTGGTTTAAATGCTAAAATGATTTTCTAGTAAGCAAGGTGGCTGATGGTGATCTTGGTCAACAAACTAGGAAGTAGTTGGGTGATCACGTGACATTGACCCTTTAGATCTAATTTAAACTTCAAAAAAATTTTGGATTAATTCAAAAGTCCAAAATTGTAATTTGATATGGGTTTTGATCTTTTTTATGTAAAAAAATGAGTTAAAATTGAGTTTTGGATCAATGGTGGACGAGTCAAAATGCCTGTACCATGGAAAATGGCTAGTATGTATCGATACTTTGCAGAATGTATCGATACATTTGGTCCAAAAACCTTTAACCATTGTATCGATACATGTTGAAATGTATTGATACATTTCTTTACAGAATGCACATTTTGGTCTTGGCATGGCCTAGTATCTATACATGAGCTCCTGTATCAATACATAAGCTTATGTATCTATAAATTTACATGTTGTATCAATACAAAAGGGACATTTCAAATTTCTGGCCTGTTGGAGCATTGTATCAATACATGAGAGCCATGTATCAATACATTCAAGCAAAATTATGAATTTTGTCATATCTTTTGTCCTTGGACACCTTGAACTATGTCCTTTGATGCCACATCTTTGCATTTACCTTTGATATGATACATACACTACTTGACCTCCTTAAAATACTTTTTTGTCGCACAAAGATCATTGCCCCCTCTCACGTCTATGCCCCAGGCTGCTAAAAAAATTAGCCTAAACAAAATAATGTGTCTACATCATGTTCTCCATGTTAGGATACATAATAGTGAAGCTTTGGTTTGGCAAGAAAAGCTTTTTTTTTCACCATTTTCCTTATAACTAATATTTATCCATAAAATGGGACAAACTTTGATACTTATTATAATCTCCATTCTTTTTGTTATTGGCACTACAATTATGTTCTCCACATTGGGATACACGATATTGATGTTTTAGTGTGGCAAGAAAAGGTTTTCTTTCCACTGTTGTCCATATAATTAATGTTCATCCGTGAAATGAGACAAACTTGGATGTTCTTAAAAATCTCCATTCTTTTTGTTTGGGGCACTACAATCATATTCTTCTCATTAGGATACACGACATTGATGCTTTGGATTTGCAACAAAAGCTTTTATTTCCACCATTTTCCTTATAATCAATGTTTGTCCATCAAATGAGTCAAACTTGTATCCTCATAATAATCTCCATTCTTTTTGTGATTGGGTGCTACAATCATGTTCTCCACATTGGGATAAACAATATTGACGCTTTGGATTTGTAAGAAAAGCTTTCCTTTTCACTATTTTTCTTATAATTAATGTTAATCCGTGAAATGGGATAAACTTGGATACTTATTATAGTTTCATTCTTGTCATTATTGCCACTACAATCATGTTCTCCATAATGGAATTCAAAATATTGATGCTTTGGATTAGCAAGAAAAGCTTTTCTTTCCTTCATTTTCCTTATAATTAATGTTCATTCGTGAAATGAGACAAGCATGGATACTCGTAATAATCTCCATTCTTTTTGTTACGAGCACTACGATCATGTTCTTTTCGTTGGGAT
>JBBYHO010026614.1:24266-54203 GCA_038382025.1 Adansonia gregorii
GAGACAAGCATGGATACTCGTAATAATCTCCATTCTTTTTGTTACGAGCACTACGATCATGTTCTTTTCGTTGGGATACATGGATTTACAACAAAAGCTTTTCTTTCTACCATTTTGCTTACAATCAAAGTTCATCCATGAAATGAGTCAAACCTGGATTCTCACAATAATCTCTATTCTTTTTGTAATTAGGCACTACAATCAGGTTCTCCACATTGGGATACATGATATTGATGCTTTGGATTTGCAAGAAAAGCTTTACATTTCACCATTTTCCTTAAATTAAATTTGTACATCAAATGAATCAAACTTGGTTCTCATAATAATCTAAATTCTATTTGTGATTGGGTATTACAATCATGTTATCCATATTAGGATACATGATATTGATGCTTTGGGTTTACAAGAAAACCTTTTCTTTCCCCTATTTTCCTTATAATTAAAGTTTATCTGTGAAATGAGACAAACTCGGATACTCATTGTAATCTCCATTCTTTTTGTTATTGGCACTACAATCATGTTCTCCACATTAGGATACAAGATATGTATACTTTGGATTTGCAAGAAAAGCTTTTCTTTTCACCATTTTTCTTATAATTAATGTTCATCTGCGGAATGAGACAAACCTGAATGTCATAATAATCTCCATTTTTCTTGTTATTAGGCACTATAATCATGTTCTCCCAATTAGGATAGACGATATTCATGCTTTGTTTTGGCAAGAAAAGGTTTTTGTTCCACTATTTTTCTTATAATCAAAGTTTATCTATAAAATGAGTCAAAAATAGATTCTCATGATAATCTCCATTCTTTTTGTGATTGGGCACTACAATCGTGTTCTCCACACTGAGATACATGATATTGATGCTTTAGATTTACAAGAAAAGCATTTCTTTCCACCATTTTCCTTATAATTATTGTTCGTCTGCAAATGTGACAAACTTAAATACTTATTCTAATCTCCATTCTTTTTGTTATTGGCACTACAATCATGTTCTCCATATAAGGATACACGACATTGAGGCTTTCAATTTGCAAGAAAAGTTTTTTTTCCACCATTTTCCTTCTAATCAAAGTTTATCCATGAAATAAGTCAAACTCGAATTCTCATAATAATCACTATTCTTTTATGATTGTACATCACAATCATGTTCTCCACATTCGGATACATAATATTAATGTTTTGGATTTGCAAGAAAAGCTTTTTTTTTCCACCATTTTTCTTATAATTAAAGTTTATCCGTGAAATGAGACAAATGCGGATACTCATTATAATCTCCTTTCTTTTTGTTAGTGGCACACAATCATGTTCTTTACATTGGGATAATGATATTGATGCTTTCGCTTGGAAAGAAAAGCTTTTCTTTCCACCATTTTCCTTATACTAAAAGTTCATCTATGAAATGAGACAAACTTCGATACTTATTGTAATACCTATTCTTTTTGTTGTTGGCACGACAATCATGTTCTCCACATTGGGATACATGATATGGATATTTGGTTTATCAAGAAAAGGTTTTCTTTCCACCATTTACCTTATAAACAATGTTCATCTGCAAAATGGGTCTAACTTGGATACTTATTATAATCTCAATTCTTTTAGTTATTGGCACTAGAATCATGCTTTCCACATTAGGATACACGATATGGCTGATTTAGATTTGCAAGAAAAGCTTTTCTATCTACCACTTTCCTTATAATTAATATTTATCTATGGAATAAGACAAACTTGGATACTCATAATAATCTCCATTTTTTTTGTTATTAGGCATTACAATCATGTTCTCCTCATTGGGAGACACGATATTGATGCTTTTGTTTGGGAAGAAAACCTTTTCTTTCCACCATTTTCCTTATAATCAAAGTTCATCTGTGAAATGAAACAAACTTGGGTACTTGTTACAATCCCCATTCTTTTTGTTATTGGCCTTAAATCATGTTCTCCATAGTGGGATACACGATATTGATGCTTTGGCTTGGCAAGAAAAGGTTCATTTTCCACCATTTTCTTTACAGTAAAAGTTCATTTGCGAAATGAGACAAACTTGGATACTTGTAATAATCCCAATTCCTTTTGTTAGTGGCATAACAATCATGTTCTCCATATTGGGATACACGATATTGATGCTTTGGTTTGGCAAGAAAAGCTTTTCTTTCCATCAATTTCCTTGTAATTAAAGTTCATCTGTGAAATTAGACAAACTTGGATACTTGTAATAAACTCTATTCTTTTTATTAGTGGCACTACAATCATGTTCTTTGCATTAGGGTACATGATATTGATGCTTTGATTGGGCAAGATAAGCTTTTCTTTTCACCATTTTCCTTATAATTAAAGTTCATTCATGAAAAGAGACAAACTTGGATACTCATTATAATCTCCATTCTTTTTGTTATTAGCACTACAATCATGTTCTCCATATTGGTATAGACAACATTGATGCTTTGGATTTGGAAGAAAACTTTTCTTTCCACCATTTTCCTTAAAATCAATGTTCATCTAGGAAATGAAACAAACTTTGATACTCATAATAATCTCCATTTTTTTGCCATTTGGCACTACAATCATGGTCTCCTCATTAGGATACACAATATTAATGCCTTGGTTTAGGAAGAAAAGGTTTTTTTTTCTCCATTTTCCTTATAATCAGAGTTCATCAATGAAATACATCAAACTTGGATTCTCATAATAATCTCTATTCTTTTTGTGGTTGGGCATTACATTCATAGTCTACATATTGGGATACACAATATTGGTGCTTTGGTTTAGCAGGAAAAGCTTTTCTTTCCACCATTTTCCTTACAATTAATGTTCATCAGCAAAATGGGATAAACTTGGATACTCATTATAATCTCCATTCTTTTTGTTATTTGCATTACAATCATGTTCTTCATATTGGGATATATGATATTGATGCTTTGGATTAGCCAGAAAAGCTTTTCTTTCCTCAATTTTCTTTATAATTAATGTTCATCCATGAAATGAGACAAACATGCATTCCTCAATTTTCTTTATAATTAAAGTTTATCCTTGAATTGAGATAAACCTAGATACTCATTATAATCTTCATTCTTTTTATTATTGGCACTACAATCATTTTCTCCATATTAGCATGCATGATATTGATTCTTTGGATTTGCAAGAAAAGTTTTTCTCTCCACTATTTTTCACATAATCAAAGCTCATCTAAGAAATGATACAAACTTGGATACTTGTAATAACCCCTATTCTTTTTGTTAGTGGCACTACAATCATGTTCTCCATATTAGGATACACGATATTGATGCTTTGGTTTGGCAAGAAAATATTTTCTTTCCATCATTTTTCTTATAATTAAAGTTTATCCGTGAAATGAGGCAAACTCAGATGATCGTAATAATCTCTATTCTTTTTGTTATGCACTGTAAAATCATGTTCTTCTCACTAGGATACATGATATTGATGCTTTGGATTTGCAAGAAAAGCTTTTCTTTCCACCATGCCTGATAATTAAAGTTCATCAATGAAATGAGTCAAACTTTAATTCTCATGATAATCTTTATTCTTTTTGTGATTGGGTATTACAATCATGTTCTCCACTTTGGGATGCACGATATTGTTCTTTGGATTTGCAAGCAAAGCTTTTCTTTCCACCATTCCCTTATAATTAAAGTTTATTTGCAAAATGAGACAAACTCAGATAATCATTATAATCTATACTCTTTTTGGTAGCGACATTGCAATCATGTTCTCCATATTGGGATACATGATATTGATGCTTTAGTTTGGCAAGAAAAGCTTTTCTTTCATCCATTTTTCTTATAATTAAAGTTTATCCATGAAATGAGACATGCTTGGATACTCATCATAATCTCCATGCTTTTTGTTATAGGCATTATAATCATGTTCTCCACATTAGGATATGTGATACTGATGCTTCAGTTTTGCAAGAAAAGGTTTTCCTTCCAACATTTTCTTTATAATCAAAGTTCATTCATAAAATAAGTCAAACTCAGATTATCAAAATAATCTCTATTTTTTCTGTGATTGGGCACTACAATCACCTTCTCCACGTTGAGATACACGATATTGATGCTTTGGTTTGGCAAGAAAAGCTTTTCTTTCCACCATTTTCCTTATAATTAATATTCATCCATGAAAAAGGAGTAACTTGGATACTCATTATAACCTTTATTCTTTTTGTTATTCGAACTATAATCATTTTCTCCAAATTAGGATACTCGATATGGATCTTTGGATTTGGAAAAGTAGCTTTTCTTTCCATCATTTTCCTTATAATTAATGTTAATATGTGGAATAAGACAAACATGGATACTCATAATAATCTCAATTTTTTTTTGTTATTGGGCACTACAATCATGTTTTCCTCATTAGGATACATGATATTGATGCTTTGGTTTGGCAAGAAAAGGTTTTCTTCTCACTATTTTCCTTATAATCAAATTTCATCCCTGAAATATGCCAAACATGGATTCTCATAATAATTTACATTCTTTTCATGATTGGGAACTAAATAATGTTCTCCACATTGGGATACACGATATTGATGCTTTGGATTTGCAAGAAAAGCTTTTTTTTTCACCATTTTCCTTATAATCAAAGTTTACCTGTGAAATGAGACAAACTTTGATACTCATAATAATATCGATTCTTTTAGCTAATGGGCACTACAATCATGTTCTATATATTGGGATACACGACATTAATGCTTTGGATTTGTAAAAAAAAACCTTTTAATTCCATAATTTTGCTCATAATGAAAGTTCATCCATGAAATGATACAAAATTGGATACTTGAATAATCCCCATTCTTTTTTTAGTGGCACTACAATCATGTTCTCCACATTGGGATACATGATATTGATGCTTTGGTTTGGCAAGAAAAGCTTTTCTTTCCGTCAATTTCCTTCTAATTAAAGTTCATTCGTGAAATGAGACAAACTTGGATACTTGTAATAATCTTTTTCTTTTTGTTAGTGGTAATACAATCATGTTTTCCACATTGGGATACATGATATTGATGCTTTGCTTTGGCAAGAAAAGCTTTTCTTTCCACCATTTTCCTTATAAATTAATGTTCATCCATGAAATGGGACTAAACTGGATACCGGTTAAAAACTCCACTATTTTCATTATTGGCACTACAATCATGTTGTCCACATTGGGGTACAAGATATGGATGCTTTAGGTTTCCAAGAAAAGCTTTCCTTTCCACAACTTTCCTTATAATTAATGCTTATCTATGAAATGATACAAACCTAGATACTTATCATAATATCCATTTTTTTGTTGTTGGCACTATAATCATGTTCTCCACATTGGCATACACGATATTGATGCTTTAGATTTACAGGAAAAGCTTTTCTTTCCACCATTTTCCTTATAATCAATGTTCATCTATGAAAAGAGACAAACTTGGATACTCATAATAATCTATTTTTTTTTTGTTATTGGGCATTGCAATCATGGTCTCCCCATTGGGACAAACAATATTGTTGGTTTGGTTTAGGAATAAAAGCTTTTCTTTTAGCCATTTCCCTTACAATCAAAGTTAATCCGTGAAATGAGTCAAACTTGGATCCTCATAATAATCTCTACACTTTTTGTTATTGGGCACAACAATTATGTTCTCTATTTGGGGTACACAATATTGATGCTTTGGTTTGGCAAGAAAAGCTTTTCTTTCCACCATTTTTTGTATAATTAATGTTTATCCATGAAATGGGGCAAACTTTGATACTCATTATCATCTCCATTCTTTTTGTTATTGGCACTACAATTATATCCTCCACATTGGGATAAATGATATTGATACTTTGGTTTGGCAAGAAAGGATTTTCTTTCGACCATTTTTCTTATAATTAATGTTCATCCCTAAAATGAGACTAACTTGGATACTCATTATAATCTCTATTCTTTTTATTATTGGCAGTATAATCATGTTCTCCACATTGGGGTGTAAGATATGGATGCTTTGGATTTGGAAGAAAAGTTTTTCTTTCCATCACTTTCCTTATAATTAATGTTCATCTATGAAATAGGACTAACTTGGATACTCATTATAATCTCCATTCTTTTTGTTATTGGACTACAATCGTGTTCTTCATATTGGGGTACAAGATATGGATGCTTTGGATTTGCAAGAAAAGCTTTTCTTTCCACCATTTTCCTTATAATTAATGTTTATATGTGAAATGGGACAAACTTGGATACTTATTATAATATTTATTCTTTTTATTATTGGCTCTACAATCATGTTCTCCATATTGAGGAACAAGATATGGATGCTTTAGATTTGCAAGAAAAGCTTTTCTTTTCACCACTTTCCTTATGATTAATGTTCACCTGTGAAATGAGACAAACCTGGATACTTATTATAATCTCAATTTTTTTTGTTATTGGCACTACAATCATGTTCACCACATTGGCATACACGATATTGATGCTTTAGCTTTGCAGGAAAAGCTTTTCTTTCCACCATTTTCCTTATAAACAATGTTCATCCGTGAAATAAGACAAGCTTGGGTACGAGTAATAATCACATTTTTTTTGTTATTGGGTACTACAATCATGGTCTTTTTATTGGGATACACGATATTGATGCTTTGATTTGGGAAGAACCAGTTTTCTTTTCACCATTTTCCTTATAATGAAAGTTAATCCATGAAATCAGTCAAACTTGAATTCTCATAATAATCTCTATTCTTTTTGTGATTACGCACTGCAATCATGTTCTCTACATTGGGATACACAATATTGATATTTTAGTTTGACAAGAAAAGCTTTTTTTCCTCTATTTTCATTATAATTAATGTTCATCCGTGAAATGGGACAAACTTTGATACTCATTATAATCTCCATTCCTTTTGTTATTGGCACTACAATCATGTTGTCTATATTGGGATACACGATATTGATGCTTTGGATCAGTAAGATAAGCTTTTTTTCCTTCATTTCTTTTATAATTAATGTTTATTCATGAAATGAGACAAATTGGATACTCGTAATAATCTCCATTTTATTTGTTATGGGCACTACAATCAATTTCTTCTCATTGGGATACACGATATTGATGCTTTGGATTTGCAAGAAAAGCATTTCTTTCCACCATTTTCCTGATAATTAAAGTTCATCTGCGAAATGAGACAAACTCGAAGACTCATTATAATCTCCATTCTTTTTGTTGGTGGCACTATGATCATGTTCTCCATATTGGAATACATGATATTGATGCTTTGGGTTAGCAGGAAAAGCTTTTATTTTCACAATTTTCCTCATAATAAAAGTTCATCTATAAAATGAGAGAAACTTGGGTACTCATTAAAATCTGCATTCTTTTGTTATTGGCATTGCAATCATGTTCTTCAAATTAGGATACATGATATTGATGCTTTGGTTTGCAAGGAAAGGTATTCTTTCCACCATTTTCTTATAATTAAAGTTTATCCGTGAAGTGAGTCAAACTTGGATACTCATAATAATCTCTATTTTTTTGTGATTGGGCACTACAATCATGTTCTTCACATTGGGATATACGATATTGATGCTTTGGTTTGACTAGAAAAGCTTTCTTTTCCACCATTTTCCATATAATCGATATTCATCCATGAAATGAGACAAACTTGGATACTCGTAATAATCTTCATTCTTTTTGTTAGTGGCACTACAATCATGTTCTCCACATTGGGATACATGATATTGATGCTTTGGTTTGGCAAGAAAAGCTTTTCTTTCCTCCATTTTCCTTATAATTAATATTTATTTGCAAAATGGGATAAACTTTGATGCACATTATAATCTCTATTCCTTTTGTTATTGGCACTACAATCATGTTCTCCATATTAGGATACATGATATTGATGCTTTGGCTTAGCAAGAAAAGCTTTTTTTTCCTCTATTTTCTTTATATTTATTGTTTATCCATGAAATGAGACAAACATGGATGCTCGTAATAATCTCCATTCTGTTTGTTATAGGCACTACAGTCAACTTCTTATAAGAATACACGATATTGATCTTTGGATTTACAAGAAAAGCCTTTTTGCCACTATTTTCCTTATAATTAAAGTTTATCCATGAAATGAGTCAAACCTGGATTCTCGTAATAATCTCTATTCTTTTTACGATTGGTTACTGCAATCATGTTCTCCACATTGGGATACACGATATTGAAGCTTTAGATTTGCAAGAGAAGCTTTTCTTTCCACCATTTTCCTCATAACCGAAGCTCATCCGTGAAATGAGACTAACTCAGATACTCATTATAATCTCCATTCTTTTTGTTAGTGGCACTATAATCATGTTCTCCACATTAGGATACATGATATTGATGCTTTGGATTGGTAAGAAAAGCTTTCTTTTCCACCATTTTCCATATAAGTAAAGTTCATCTATGAAATAAGACAAACTTGGATGCTCATTATAATCTGCACTCCTTTTGTTATTGGCCTTATAATCACGTTCTCCACATTAGGATGAATGATATTGATGCTTTAGTTTTCCAAGAAAAGGTTTTTTTTCCACCATTGTCCTTATAATCACAGTTTATCTGCTAAATGAATTAAACTTGGATTCTCATAATAATCTCTATTCTTTTCATGATTGGGCACTATAATCATGTTTTCAAAATTGGGACACATGATATTGTTGCCTTGGTTCGGCAAGAAAAGCTTTCCTTTCCACTATTTTCCTTATAATTAAAATTAATCCCTGAAATAAGAAAAACTTAGATACTCATTATCATCTTCATTCTTTTTGTTAGTAGTACTACAATCATGTTCTCCACATTGGGATACACGATATTGATGCTTTGGTTTAGTAAGAAAAGCATTCCTTTTCGCCATTTTCCCTATAATTAAAGCTCATCTATGAAATAAGACAACTTGGATACTCATTATAATCTTCATTCTTTTTGTTATTGGGCACTATAATCATGTTCTCCTCATTGGGATACATGATATTGATGCTTTGGTTTGGTAGGAAAAGGTTTTCTTTCCACCGTTTTCCTTATAATCAAAGTCCATCCATGAAATAAGCCAAACATGGATTCTTATAATAATCTCTATTCTTTTCGTGATTGGGAACTACAATGATGTTCTCCACATTGGGATGCAATGATATTGATGCTTTTGATTTCCAAGAAAAGGTTTTTTCCACCATTTTCCTTATAATCAAAGTATATTTCTAAAATAGACAAACATGGAAACTCGTAATAATCTCGATTTGTTTTACTAGTGGGAACTACAATCATGTTTTCCACATTGGGATACACGATATTGATGCTTTCATTTTGGCAAGAAAACCTTTTCTTTTCACCATTTTCTATATAATTAAAGTTCATCCATGAGATGAGGCAAACTTGGATGCTTATAATAATCTCCATTCTTTTTGTTAGTTGCACTACAATCATGTTCTCTGCATTAGGATACATGATATTGATCTTTGGTTTGCTAAGAAAAGCTTTTCATTCCACCATTTTTCGTATAACTAAAGTTCATCCGTAAAGTGAGACAAACTTGGGTACTCATAATAATCTCTATTCTTTTTGCGATTGTATACTACAATCATGTTCTCTATATTGGGATAAATGTTATTGATGCTTTGGTTTGGCAAGAAACGCTTTTCTTTCCACCATTTTTCTTATAATCAATGTTCATCTGCAAAAGGGGACTAACTTGGATACTCATTATAGTCTTCATTCTTTATGTTATTACCACTGTAGTCATATTCTCCATATTAGGATACATGATATGAATGCTTTGCCTTTGTAAGAAAAGCTTTTCTTTCCCCCACTTTTTTTGTAATTAATGTTCATTTATGGAATGAAACAAACTTTGATACTCATAATAATCTCCATTTTTTTTGTTATTAGGTACTACAATTATGTTCTCCTCATTGGGAAACATGATATTGATGCTTTGGTGTGGTATGAAAAGCTTTTCTTTCCACCATTTTTCATATAATTAAAGTTCATCCATAAAGTGAAACAAACTTGTATACCCAAAATAATCTCCATCTTTTTGTTATTAGGCACTAGTATCATGGTCTCCTCATTCGGATACACGATATTGATGCTTTGGTTTGGGAAGAAAAGCTTTTCTTTCCACCTTTTACCTTATAATCAAAGTTCATCCATGAAATAACTTAAACTTGGATTCTCATAATAATCTCTATTTGTTTGTGATTGGGCACTATAATCATGTTCTCTACATTAGGATACACAATATTAATGCTTTGGTTTAGCAAGAAAAGCTTTTATTTCCACCATTTTTCTTACAATTAATGTTTATCCGTGAAATAGGACAAGCTTGGATTCTTCTCATTATAATCTCCATTCTTTTTGTTATTGGCACGATAATCATGTTCTCCATATTGGGATACACTATATTGATGTTTTAGTGTGGCAAGAAAAGGTTTTCTTTTCACCACTTTCCTTAACATTAATGTTCATCCGTGAAATGAGACAAACTTGGATGCTCGTGATAATCTCCATTCTTTTTGTTATGCACCCTACAATCATGTTTTTCTAATTAGGATACACGATATTGATACTTTGGATTTGCAAGAAAAGCTTTTCTTTTTACCATTTTCCTCTTAATCAAAGTTCATCCATGAACTGAGTCAAGCTTGGATTCTCGTAATAATCTCTATTCTTTTTGTGATTAGGCACTACAATCATGTTTTCCATATTGGGATACACAATATTAACACTTTGCTTTGGCAAGATGAGCTTTTTTTTCCACCATTTTCCTTATAATTAATATTTATCCATGAAATGGGACTAACTTGGATACTTATTATAATCTCCATTCTTTTTGTTATTGCCACTAGAGTCATGTTCTCCACATTGGGATACACTACATGGATGCTTTGCATTTGCAAGAAAAGCTTTTCTTTTAACACATTCCTTATAATTAATGTTAATCCGTGGAATGAGATAAACATGGATACTTGTAACAATCTCTATTTTTTTATTGGGCACTACAATCATGTTCTCCCTATTGGGATACACTATATTAATGGTTTGGTTTAGCAAGAAAAGGTTTTCCTTCCACCATTTTCCTTATAATCAAAGTTTATTCGTGAAATGAGTCAAACATGGATTCTCGTAATAATCTCCACTCTTTTCGTGATTGGGAACTACAATGATGTTCACCACATTAGGATACGTGATATTGATGCCTTAGATTTGCAAGAAAAGTTTTCTTTCCACCATTTTCCTTATAATTAATGTCCATTCATGAAATGCGACAAAGTTGGATACTCATTATAATCTCCGTTCCTTTTGTTATTGGCACTAAAATCATGTTCTCCACATTGGGATACATGATATTGATGCTTTTGATTAGCAAGAAAAGCTTTTCTTTCCTCCATTTTCTTTGTAATTAATGTTCATCCGTGAAATTAGACAAACGTCGATACTCATAATAATATCCATTCTTTTTGTTATGGGCACTACAAACATGTTCTACTTATTGGGATACACAATATTGATGCTTTGGATTTGCAAGAAAAGCTTTTCTTTCCACCACTTTTCTTATAATTAATGTTCATTTATGGAATGAGACAAACTTGGATACTTGTAATCATCTCCATTTTGTTATTGGGCACTACAATCATGTTCTTCTCATTGGGATACATGATATAGATGCTTTGGTTTGGCAAGAAAAGGTTTTCTTTCTATAATTTTCCTTATAATCAAAGTCCATCTGTGAAATGAGTCAAACTAGGATTCTCATAATAATCTCCATTCTCTTTGTGATTGGTCACTAGAATCATGTTCTCCACATTGGGATAAAGATATTGATGCTTTGGATTTGCAAGAAATGTTTTTCTTCCTACCATTTTCCTTATAATTAATGTTCATCCCTGAAATAGGACAAACTTGGATACTCATAATAATCTTTATTTTTTTGTTATTGGGCACTATAATCATGGTCTTCTCATTGGGATACATGATATCGATGCTTTGTTTTGGGAACAAATGGTTTTTTTTACATCATTTTCCTTATAATCAAAGTTTATCGATCAAATAAATCTAACTTAGATCCTCATAATGATCCCAATTCTTTTTGGGATTGGGCACCCGCAATCATGTTCTTGTCATTGGGATACATGATATTGATACTTTGGATTTACAAGAAAAGCTTTTCTTGTAAATCTAAAGCATTAATATCATGCATCTCAATGTAGAGAACTTGATTGTATTGCCCATTAGCAAAAAAAATGGAGATTATTATGAGTATCCAAGTTTGTCTCATTTCATGCATAAACTTTGATTATAAGAGAAATGGTGGAAAGAAAAGCTTTTCTTTAAAATCCAAAGCATCAATATCGTGTATCCCAATATGGAGAACATGATTGTAGTTCCCAATCACAAAAAGAATGGAGATTATTATAAGCATCCATGTTTGGCTTATTTCACTGATGAACTTTGATTATAAGGAAAATGAGAGAAAGAAACCCTTTTCTTGCCAGGCCAAAGCATCAATATCTTGTATCCTATGAGAAAAACATGATAGTAGTGCCCAATAACAAAAAAAAAATGATGATTATAATGAATATCCATGTTTGTTTCATTCCACGGATTAACATTAGTTATAAGGAAAGTGGTGGACAAAAAAAGATTTTTTTGCAAATCCAAAGCATCCATATCATGTATCCCAATGTGGAGAATATGATCGTAGTACCAATAACAAAAAAAGGGAGATTATTATGAGTATCCAAGTTAGTCCTATTCCATCGGTGGACATTAATTACAAGGAAAATGGTGGAAAGAAAAGCTTTTCTTGCTAAACCAAAGCATCAATATCACGTATCCCAAAGTGGAGAACATTATTGTAGTGCCCAATCACAAAAAGAATAGAGATCATTATGAGAATCCAAGTTTCGCTCATTTTGCTGATGAACTTTGATTGCAAGGAAAATGGTAGAAAAGAAAGCTTTTCTTAATAAACCAAAGCATCAATATCGTGTATCCCAATATGGAGAACATGATTGTAGTGCCCAATAGCAAGAAAACAAAGAGATTACTATAAGTATTCATGTTTCTCTCATTCCATGGATTAACATTAATTACAAGGAAAGTGATTGAAAGAAACACTTTTCTTGCAAATCCAAAGCATTCATATTGTGTATCGCAATGCGGAGAACATGATTGTAGTACCAATAACAAAAAGAATGGAGATTATAATATGTATCCAAGTTAGTCCCATTTTGCATACGAACATTAATTATAAGGAAAATGGTGGAAAGAAAAGCTTTTCTTGCCAAACCAAAGCATCAATATCGTGTATCCCAATGTGGAGAAAATGATTCTAGTGCCTAATCACAAAAAGAATAGAGAATCCAAGTTTGACTCATTTCATGGATGAACTTTGGTTCGAAGGAAAATGGTGGACAAAAAAGCTTTTCTTGCAAATCCGAAGCATTCATATCATATATTGCAATTAGAAGAACATGACTGTAGTGCCCATAACAAAAAGAATGGAGATTATAATAAGTATCCAAGTTTATCCCATTTCACGGATGAACATTAATTATAAGAAAAATGGTGAAAACAAAAGCTTTTCTTGCCAAACCAAAGCATTAATATTGTGTATCCCAATGTCGAGAACATGATTGTCGTGCCTAATCACAAAAAGAATAGAGATTATTATGAAAATCCAAGTTTGACTTATTTCACGGGTGAACTTTGATTATAGGGAAAATGAAGGAAAGAAAAGCTTTTCTTCCTAAACCAAGGCATCAACATCGTGTATTCTAATGAGGAGACCGTGATTGTAGTGCCAAGTGACAAAAAAATTGAGATTATTACAAGTATCCAAGTTTGCGCCACTTTAAAATGAACCTTAATTATACGAAAATAGTGGAAGGAAAAACTTTTCTTGCCAAACCAAAGCATTAATATCATGTATCCCAAAGAGGAGAACATGATTGTTATGCCCAATAACAAAAAAAAATCGAGATTATTATGAGTATCCAAGTTTGTCTCATTCTACAGATGAACTTTAATTATAAGGAAAATAGTGGAAAAAAAACCTTTTTTGCCAAACCAAAGCATAAATATCGTGTATCCCAATGAGGAGAAAATGATTGCAGTGCACAATCGCAAAAAGAATAGAGATTATTATAAGTATCTAAGTTTCTCTCACTTCACGGATAA
The DNA here is from genome assembly GCA_038382025.1 of Adansonia gregorii. Taxonomy (NCBI): domain Eukaryota; kingdom Viridiplantae; phylum Streptophyta; class Magnoliopsida; order Malvales; family Malvaceae; genus Adansonia; species Adansonia gregorii. The sequence goes on from JBBYHO010026614.1 coordinate 38,432, forward strand.
ACTTTAATTATACAAAAAAATGATGGAAAGAAAAGCTTTTGTCGCCAAACCAAAGCATCAACATCGTGTATTCTAATGTAGAGAACATGATTTTCATGCCACTAACAAAAAGAATGGAGATTATTTCAAGTATCCAAGTTTATCTCATTTCGCAGATAAACTTTAATTATAAGAAAAATGGTGGAAAGAAAAGTTTTTCTTGCCAAACCAAAGCATCAATTTCGTGAATCCCAATGTGAAGAACATAATTGTAGTGCCACTAGCAAAAAGAATAGGGATTATTACAAGTATCCAAGTTTGTATCATTTCGTGGATGAACTGTCATTATAAGGAAACTTATGGAACGAAAAGTTTTTTTTTCAAATCCAAAGCATCAATGTCGTGTATCCTAATGTGGAAAACATGATTGTAGTGCTCATTAGCAAAAAGAATTGAGATTATTATGAGTATCGAAGTTTGTCTCATTTCATGGAAAAACTTTGATCATGAGGAAAATGGTGGAATGAAAATCTTTTCATGCAAATGCAAGGTGTCAATATCGTGTATCCCAAGGTGAAGAACATGATTGTAGTGCCCAATCACAAAAAGAACAGAGATTATTATGAGAATCCAAGTTTGACACATTTCATGGATGAACTTTAATTATAAGGAAAATGGCAAAAAGAAATGCTTTCCTTGCAACTCCAAAGCATCAATATCGTGTATCCCAATGAGAAGAACAAGATTGTAGTACCCATAACAAAAAGAATGGAGTTTATTATGAGCATCTAAATTTATCTCATTTCATGGATGAACAATTATAAGGAAAATGGTGGAAAAAAAAAACCTTTTCTTGCAAAACCAAAGCATCAATATCGTGTATCCCAATGTGGAGAATATGATTGTAGTACCAATAACAAAAATAATGGAGATTATAATGAGTATCAAAGCTTGTCGAATTTCAAAAATGAACATTAATTATAAGGAAAATGGTCTAAAGAAAAGCTTTTTTTTCCAAACCAAAGCATCAATATTGTGTATCCCAATGTGGAGAACATGATTGCAGTGCCCTTTCGCAAAAAGAATAGAGATTATTATGAGAATCCAAGTTTAATTCATTTCACAAATAAAACTTTGATTATAAGTAAAATGGTGGAAAGAAATCTTTTCTTCCCAAACCAAAGCATCAATATCGTGTATCCTAATAAGGAGACCATGATTGTAATGCCCAAGAACTAAAAAATTAGAGATTATTACGAGTATCCAAGTTTGTCTCATTTCATGGATGAACATTGATTATAAGGAAAATGATAGAAAGAAAAGCTTTTCATGCAAATCCAAAGCATCAATATCATGTATGCCAATGTGGAGAACATGATTGTAGTGCCAATAACAAAAAGAATGAAGATTATAATGAGTATCCAAGTCAGTCCCATTTCATAGATGAACATTGATTATAAGGAAAATGGTAGAAAAGAAAGCTTTTCTTGCCAAACCAAAGCATTAATATTGTATATCCCAATGAGGAGAACATGATTTAGTGCCCAATAATAAAAAAATTGGAGATTATTATGGGTATCCATGTTTGTCTCATTTCATGGATGGACATTACTTATAAGAAAAATGGTGAAAGGAAAAGCTTTTCTTACAAATCCAAAGCATCCATATCTTGTATCCCAATATGGAGAACATGATGGTAATGCCAATGACAAAAGAATGGAGATTATAATGAGTATTCGAGTTTGTCTCATTTCACAGATGAACTTTAATTATAAGAAAAATTATGAAATGAAAAGATTTTCTTCCAAATCCAAAGCACCAATACCGTGTATCCTAATGTGGAGAACATGGTTGCAGTGCCCAATCAAAAAAATAGATATTATTATGAGTATCCAAGTTTGACTCTTTTCACATATGAACATTGGTTATAAGGAAAATGGTGGAAAGAAAAACTTTTCTTACAAATCCAAAGCATCGATATCGTGTATGCCATTGTGGAGAACAGGATTGTAGAGCCAATAACAACAAGTATGGTAATTATTAGAAGAATCCAAGTTTCACTCATTTCATGGATAAGTTTTAATTAAAAGGGTAATGGTGGAAAGAAAAGCTTTTCCTAAAAATCCAGAGCATCATTATCGTGTATCCAAATATGGAGAACTCAATTGTAGTGCATTATCACAAAAAGAATGGAGATTATTATGAGAATCCATGTTCGACTCATTTCATAGATAAACCTTGATATTAGGAAAATGGTGGAAAGAAAACCTTTTCTTGCTAAATTAAAGCAACAATACCATGTATCCCAAAGAGGAGAACATGATTATAGTACCAAAAAACAAAAAATATGGAGATTATTATGAGTATCCAAGTTTGTCTCATTTCACGGATGAACATTGATTATAAGGAAAATGGTGGAAACAAAAGCTTTACTTGCAAATCCAAAGCATATGCCAACATGGAGATCATGATTGTAGTGCCAATAACAAAAAGTATGGAGATTATTATGAGAATCCAAGTTTGTCTCATCTCGTGGATGAACATTGATTATAAGGAAAATAGTGAAAAAAAAGCTTTTCTTGCAAATCTAAAGCATCAATATTGTGTATGCCAATGTGGACATGATTGTAGTGCCAATAACAAAAAGTATAGAGATTATTATGAGAATCCAAGTTTGACACATTTCATGGATAAACTTTGGTTAAATGGGTAATGGTGGAAAGAAAAGTTTCTCTTGCAAATCCAAAGCATTAATATTGTGTATCCCAATATGTAGAACACGACTGTAATGCCTTATCACGAAAAGAATAGAGATTATTATGAGAATCTAAGTTGGACTTATTTCACAGATAAACTTTGATTATAAGGAAAATGGTGGAATAAAAACCTTTTCTTGCCAAACCAAAGCATCAATATCATGCATCCCAATAAGGAGGACATGATTATAGTGCCCAATAACAAAAAAAAATGGAGATTATTACAACTATCTAAGTTTGTCTCATTTCGTGAATGAATATTGATTATAAGGAAGGAGTGGAAAGAAAAGCTTTTCTTGCAAAATCTAAAGTATCAATATCGTGTATGCCAAATTGAAGAACATAATTGTAGTGCCAATAACAAAAAGTATAGAGATTATTATGAAAGTCCATGTTTGACTCGTTTTATGGATGAACTTTTATTAGGATAATGATGGAAAGAAAAGCTTTCCTTAAAAATCCAAAAGCAAAACTTTTCTTGCAAATCCAAAGCATCAATATTGTGTATCCTAATATGGAGAACACGATTGTAGCGCCAATAACAAAAAGTACGGAGATTATTATGAGAATCCAAGTTTGAATCATTTCACAGATGAAATTTGATTATAAGGATAATGGTGGAAAGAAAAGCTTTTCTTTCAAATCTAAAGCATCAATATTATGTATCCCAATATGGAGAACATAATTGTAATGCCCTCTCACAAAAGGAATGAAGATTATTACGAGAATCCAGGTTTGACTCATTTCACATATAAACTTTGATTCTAAGGAAATTGGTGGAATGAAAACCTTTTCTTGCCAAACCAAAACATCAATATCATGTATCCCAATAAGGAAAACATCATTTTAGTGCCCAATAACAAAAAAATGGAGATTATTATAAGTATCTAAGTTTGTCTCATTTCACAAATAAAAATTGATTATAAGGAAAATGGTGGAAACAAAAGCTTTTCTTGCAAATCCAAAAGCATCAATATCGTACATGCCAATGTGGAGAACATGATTGCAGTGCAAATAACAAAAAGTATGGAGATTATTATGAGAATCCAAGTTTGACTCATTTCACAAAATGGACTTTGATTATAAGGATAATGGGGGAAAGAAAAGCTTTTCTTGCAAATCCAAAGCATTAATATCGTGTATCCCAATGTGGAGAACATGATTGTCATGCCCAATCACAAAAAAATGGAGATTATTATGAGTATCCAAGTTTGACTCATTTCATGGATGAACATTATTTTAAGGAAAATGGTGGAAAGAAAAGCTTTTCTTGCAAATCCAAAGCATCAATATCGTGTATGCCAATATGGAGAACATGATTGTAGTGCAAATAACCAAAAGCATGGTGATTATTATGAGAATCCAAGTTTGACTCATTTCATGGGTAAGCTTTGATTAAAAGGGTAATGGTGGAAAAAAAAGCTTTTCTTGAAAATCCAAAGCATCATTATCGTGTGTCCCAATGTGGAGAACTCAATTATTGTGCCCTGTCACAAAAAGAATGGAGATTATTATAAGAATCTAGGTTTAACTCATTTCATCGATAATCTTTGATTATAAGGAAAATGGTGGAATGATAATCTTTTCTTGCCAAACCAAAGCAATAATATCATGTATCCCAAAGAGGAGAACATGATTGTAGTGCCTAAAAACAAAAAAAAAGAAGATTATTAAGGGTATCCAAGTTTATCTTATTTCACGGATGAACATTGATTATAAGGAAAATGGTAAAAACAAAAGCTTTTCTTGCAAATCCAAAGCATCAACATCATATATGCCAATGTGGAGAACATGATTTTGTAGTGCCAATGACAAAAAGTATGGAGATTATTGTGAGAATCCAAGTTTATCTTATTTCGCGATGAACATTGGTTATAAGGAAAATGGTGGAAATAAAAGCTTTTCTTGTAAATCCAAAGCATCAATACCATGTTTGCCAAAGTGGAGAACATGATTGTAGTGCCAATAACAAAAAGCATGGAGATTATTATCAGAATCCAAGTTCGACACATTTAATGGATAAACTTTGGTTAAATGGATAGTGGTGGAAAGAAAACTCGCCAATCTAAAGCATCAATATCGTGTATCCCAATGTGTAGAACACGATTGTAGTGTCCTATAAAAAAATAGAGATTATTATCAGAATCCAGGTTGGACTCATTTAACAAATAAACTTTGATTATAAGAAAAATGGTGGAAAAAAAACCTTTTCTTGCCAAACCAAAGCATCAATATCGTTCATCCCAATGACGAGGACATGATTGTAGTGCCCAATAACAAAAAAAATGGAGAAAGTGGTGGAAAAAAATGCTTTTCTTGCAAAATCTAAAGCATCAATATCGTGTATGCCAATGTGGAGAACATGATTGTAATGCCAATAACAAAATGTATGGAGATTATTATGAAAGTTCATGTTTGACTCATTTCATGGATGAACTTTGATTATAAGGATAATGGTGGAAAGAAAAGCTTTTCTTACAAATCCAAAAGAAAAACTTTTCTTGCAAATCCAAAGTGCCTATATCGTGTATCCCAATATGGAGAACATGATTGTAGTGCCAATAACAAAAAGTATGAAGATTATTATGAGAATCCAAGTTTCACTCATTTTATGGATAACTTTGATTAAAAGGATAATGGTGGAAAGAAAAGGTTTTCTTGTAAATCCAAAGCATCAATATCATGTCTCGCAATGTGGAGAACATGATTGTAGTGCCCTATCACAAAAAGAATGAAGATTATTTTGAAAATCTAGGTTTAACTCATTTCACAGATAAACTTTAATTCTAAGGAAAATGGTGAAATGAAAACCTTTTCTTGCCAAACCGAAGCATCAATATCATGTATCCTAATGAGGAAAACATGATTGTAGTGCCCAATAACAAAAAAATGGAGATTATTATGAGTATCCAAGTTTGTCTCACTTCGCAGATGAACATTGATTATAAGGAAAATGGTGGAAACAAAATCTTTTCTTGCAAATCAAAAAGCATCAATATCGTATATGCCAATTTAGAGAACATGATTGTAGTGTAAATAACAAAATGTATGGAGATTATTATGAAAATCCAAGTTTGACTCATTTCATAAATAAACTGTGATTATAAGGATGATGATGGAAAGAAAAGCTTCTCTTGTAAATCTAAAGCATTGATATTGTGTATCCCAATGTGAAAAACATAATTGTCATGCCCAATCACAAAAAAAAATAGAGATTATTATGAGTTTCCAAGTTTGACTCATTTCAAATCCAAAGCATGATTGCAAATCCAAAGCATCAATATCATGTATGCCAATATGGAGATTATTACGAGAATCCAACTTTGACTCATCTAATGGATAAACTCTGATTACAAGGATAATGGCAAAAAGAAAGAATTTTCTTCCAAATCCAAAGCATCAATATCATGTATCCCAATGTGGAGAACACGATTGTAGTGCCCAGTAAAAAAAAAGAATAGGGATTATTATGAGAATCCAAGTTTAACTCATTTCACAGATGAACTTTGATTATAAGGAAAATGGTGGAAAAAAAACTTGTTCTTGCTAAGCCAAAGCATCAATATCATGCATCCCAATGAGGAGAACATGATTGCAATGCCGAATAACAAAAAAATAAAGATTATTATGAGTATTCAAGTCTGTCTCATTCCACAGATGAACATTAGTTATAAGGAATGTGGTGTAAAAAAATGTTTTTCTTGTAAATCCAAAGCATCCATATCTTGTATCCCAACATGAAGAACATAATTGTAATGCCAATAACAAAAAGAATGAAAATTACAGTGACTATGTAGTTTATCTCATTTCATGGATGAACTTCAATTATAAGGAAAATAGTGGAAAGAAAAGCTTTTCAGGCAAATTCAAAGCATCAATATCGTGTATCGCAATGAGGAGAACATGATTGCAGTGCCCAATAACAAAAAAATAAAGATTATTATGAGTATTCAAGTTTGTCTCATTCCACGGATGAACATTAATTATAAAAATGTGGTGTAAAGAAATACTTTTCTTGTAAATCCAAAGCATCCACATCTTGTATCCTAACATGGAAAACATAATTTTAGTGCCAATAACAAAAAAAAAATGGAGATTACAGCGACTATCCAGTTTGCCTCATTTCACGGATGAACTTTAATTATAAGGAAAATAGTGGAAAGAAAAGCTTTTCATGCAAATCCAAAGCATCAATATCATGTATCCCAATGTGGAGAACAAGATTGTAATGCCCAATCATAAAAAAAATGAAGATTATTATATGTATCCAAGTTTAACTTATTTCACAGATTAAATCGGTTATAAGAAAAATCATGGAAAAAAAAAGCATTTCTTGCAAATCCAAATCATCAAAATCATGTATGCCAATGTGGAGAACATGATTGTAGTGACAATGAAAAAAAATATGAGCATTATTATGAGAATCCAAGTTTAACTAATTTCAAGGATAAACTTTGATTAAGAAGATAATGGTGGAAAGAAAAGCTTTTCTTGCAAATCCAAAGCATCAATATCGTGTATCCCAATGTGGAGAACATGATTGTAATGCCCTATCACAAAGAGAATGGAGATTATTATAAGAATCCAAGTTTAACTCTTTTCATGGATAAACTTTCATTATAAGAAAAATGGTGAAGAAAAAAAAATCTTTTCTTACCAAACCAAAGCTTCAATATCATGCATCCTAACAAGGAAAACATGATCGTAATGCCCAATAACAAAAAAATGGAGATCATCATGTGTACCCAAGTTTGTCTCATTTCATGGGTGAACATTGATTAAAAGGAAAATGGTGGAAAGGAAAGCTTTTCTTACAAATCCAAAGCATCAATATTGTGTATCCCAATGTGGAGAACATGATTATAGTGCCATAACACAAAAATATTGGAGATTGTTATAAGAATCCAAGTTTGACTTATTTTATAGATGAACTTTAATTATAAGGACAATGGTGAAAAGAAAAGTTGTTCTTGCTAAACCAATGCAGTAATATCGTATTTCCCAATACGAAGAGCATCATTGTAGTGCAATAACAAAAAGAATGGAGATTATAATGAGTATCCGAGTTTGTCTCATTTCCCAGATGAACTTTGATTATAAGGAAAATAGTGAAAAGAAAAGCTTTTCTTTCAAATCCAAAGCATCAATATCGTGTATCCCAATAAGAAGAACATGATTGTAGTGGCCATAACAAAAAAAATGGAGATTATTATGAGTATTCGAGTTTGTCTCATTTCATGGATGAACATTAATTATAAAGAAAATGGTGGAAAGAAAAGCTTTTCTTACCAAACCAAAGCATCAATATCATGCATCCCAATTAGAAGAACATGATTGTAGTGCCCATAACAGAAAAAGTGGAGATTATTATAAGTATCCAAGTTTGTCTCAATTAACAGATAAATATTAATTATAAGGAAAATGTTGAAATGAAAAGTTTTTCTTGCAAATCCCAAGCATCAACATCTTGCATCCCAATATGGAGATTGTAGCACCCAATCACAAAAAGAATGGATATTATTTTGAGAATCCACGTTTGACTAATTTCATGGATAAAGTTTTATTATAAGGAAAATGGTGGAAAGAAAAACCTTTTTTTCTTAACCAAAGCATCAATATTGAGCATACTAATAAGGAGAACATGATTGTAGTGCCCAATAACAAAAAAAAACAGAGATTCTTACGAGTATCCAAATTGTCTCACTCCACAGATGAACATTAATTATTAGGAAAATGGTGGAAAGAAAAATGTTTCTTGCAAATCCCAAGAATCCATATCGTGTACCCCAATGTGGAGAACATGATTGTAGTGCCAATAACAAAAAGAATGGAGATTACAACAAGTATCCAAGTTAGTCTTATTTCAGGGATAAACACTAATTATAAGGAAAATGGTGGAAAAAAAGCTTTCCTGTAAATCCAAAGCATTAATGTTGTGTATCCCAATATAGAGAACATGATTGTAGTACCTATCAAGAAAAAACATCAAGATTATTACGAGTATCCAAGTTTGTCTCATTCCACGGATAAACTTTGATAATAAGGAAAATGGTGGAAAGCAAAGCTTTTCTAGCAAATCCAAAGAGCCCATATCATGTATCCCAATATGGAGAACATGATTGTAGTACCAATAACTAAAAGAATAGAGATTATCATGAGTATCTAAGTTCGTCTCATTTCACTAATGAACTTTTATTATAAGGGAAATTGTGGAAAGAAAAGTTTTTCTTGCCAAACCAAAGCATTAATTTCATGTATCCCAATGCAGAGAACATGATTATAGTGCCACTAAAAAAGTAATGGAGATTATTACAAGTATTTAAGTTTGTGTCATTTCATGGATGCACTTTTATTATAAGGAAAATGCTGAAAAAAAGTTTTTCTTACAAATCTAAAGTACCAATATCGTGTATCCCAGTGTGGAGAGCATGATTGTAATGCCCATTAAGAAAGAGAATCGAGATTATTATGAGTATCCAATTTTGTCTCATTTCACGAATAAATTTTGATTATAAGGAAAATGGTGTGAAAGAAAAGCTTTTCTTACAAATCCAAAGCATGAATATCGTGTATCCTAATGTAGATAACATGATTGTAGTGCCAATAACAAAAAGAATGGAGATTATAATGAGTATCCAACTTTTTCTCATTTCCAAGATGAACTTTAATTATAAGGAAAATGAAGGAAGAAAAAGTTTTTATTACTAATCCATGGCATCAATATCATTTATCCCAATGTGGAGAACATGATTGTAATGCCAATAACAAAAAGAATACATATTATAATGAGTATCCAAGTTTTTCCCATTTCATGGATGAACATTAATTATAAGGAAAATAGTGGAAAGAAAAATTTTCTTGCAAATCCAAAGCATCAATATCATGTATCTCAATGTGGAGAACATGATTATAATTCCTAATCACAAAAAATGGAGATTATTATGAGAATCCAAATTTGACTCATTTCATGGATGAATTTTGATCGTAAGGAAAAAGATGGAAAGAAAACTTTTTCTTGTCGACCCAAAGCATCAATATCGTGTGTCCAAATGAGGAAAACATGATTGTAGTGCCTGATAATAAAAATAGGGATTACTATGAGTATCCAAGCTTGTATCATTCCATGGATGAACATTATTATAAGGAAAGTGGTGGAAAGAAAAGTTTTTCTTGCAAATCCAAAGCATCCATATCATGTATCCCAAAGTGGAGAACATGATTGTAATGCCAATAACAAAAAGAATAAAGATTCTTGTGAGCATCCAAGTTAGTCCCTTTTAGCAAATACACATTAATTATAAGGAAAATGGTGGAAAGAAAATGTTCTCTTGCCAAATCAAAGCATCAATAATGTGTATCTCAATGTGGAGAACATGATTGTAGTGCCTAATCACAAAAAGAATAAAGAGTATTATGAGAATCCAAGTTTGACTTATTTCACTGATGAACTTTGATTATAAGGAAGATCGTCAAAATAAAACCTTTTCTTGCAAATCTAAAGCATCAATATCATGTATCCCAATTTGGATAACATGATTGTAGTGCCAAAACAAAAAGAGTGGAGAGTATAATGAGTATCGAAGTTTGTCGCACTTCACAGATAAACTTTAATTATGCAAAAAATGGTGAAAAGATAAGCTTTTCTTTTCAAACCAAAGCATCAATATCCTGTATCATAATATGGAGAACATGAATGTAGTGCCACTAACAAAAAGAATGGAGATTATTACAAGTATCCAAATTTATCTCATTTCACGGATGAACTTTAATTATAAGAAAAATGATGGAAATAAAAGCTTTTCTTGCCTAACCAAAGCATCAATATCATATATGCCAATATTGAGAACATAATTGTAATGCCACTAACAAAAAGAATGGAGAATATTACAAGTATCCAAGTTTGTCTCATTTCACGTATGAACTTTAATTATAAGGAAAATGGTTAAAAGAAAAGTTTTTCTTGCCAAACCAAAGCATCAATATCGTGTATCCTAATGTGGAGAACATGATTGGAGTGCCACTAACAAAAAGAATGGGGATTATTACAAGTATCCAAGTTTGTATCATTCCATGGATGAACTTTGATTATAAGGAAAATGATGGAAATAAAAACTTTTCTTGCAAATCGAAAGCATCAATGTCATGTATCCTAATGTGGAGAACATAATTGTAGTGTCCATTAACCAAAAAAAAAATGACATTATACGAGTATCCATGTTTGTCTTATTTCATGAATAAACTTTGATTATAAGGAAAATGGTGAAAAGAAATGCTTTTCTTGCAAATCCAAAGCATTAATATCATGTATCCCAATGTGGATAACATGATTGTAGTGCTAATAACAAAAAGAATGGAGATTATAATGAGTATCCAAGCTTGCCTTGCTTCACAGGTAAACTTTAATTATATGAAAAATAGTAGAAAGAAAAGCTTTTCTTGACTAACCAAAGCATCGATATATGTATCCTAAAGTGGAGAACATGATCGTAGTGCTACTAACAAAAAGAATGGAGATTATTACAAGTATCCAAGTTTGTCTTGTTTCACAGATGAACTTTAATTATAAGAAAAATGGTAGAAAAAAAAGCTTTTCTTGCCAAACCAAAGCATTAATATCGTGTATCCCAATATGGAGAGCATGATTGTAGAGCGACTAACAAAAAGAATGGAGATTATTACAAGTATCCAAGTTTGTCTTGTTTCACAGATGAACTTTAATTATAAGGAAAATGGTAGGAAGAAAAGCTTTTCTTGCCAAACCAAAGCATTAAAATCTTTTTGTTATTAGCACTATAATCATGTTCTCCACATTAGGATACAAGATATAGATGCTTTGGATTGGCAAGAAAAGCTTTTCTTTTCACCACTTTCTTTATAATTAATGTTCATCCATGGAATAAGACAAACTTGGATACTCATAGTAATCTCTATTTTTTTTGTTGTTGGACATTACAACGATATTCTCCTCATTAGGATACACGATCTTGATGCTTTGGTTTGTCAAAAAAGGTTCTCTTTCTACCATTTTCCCTATAATCAAAGTTCATTCGTGAATTGAGTCAATCTTGGATTCTCATAATAATCTCAATTCTTTTTGTGATTGGGCACTACAATTGTGTTTTCCACATTAGGATACATGATAATGATACTTTGGATTTGCAAGAAAAGTTTTTCTTTCCACCATTATCCTTATAATCAAAGTTTATTTGTGAAATGAGTTCAACTTGGATTCTCATAATAATCTCCATACTTTTGTTATGGGCACAACAATCATGTTCACCTCATTGTGGTACACGATATTGATGCTTGGTTGGGCAAGAAAAGCTTTTCTTTCCACCATTTTCCTTATAGTTGAAGTTCATCCTTAAAATGAGACAAACTTGAGTACCCATTATAATCCCCATTCTTTTTGTTATTGGCACAACAATTATGTTCTCCACATTGGCATGCATGATATTGATGCTTTAGATTTGCAAGAAAAGCTTTTCTTTCTACCATTTTCCTTATAATCAATATTCATCCATGACATGAGATAAACTTGGATACTTGTAAGAATCTCCATTTTTTTGTCATTGGGAACTACAATCATGGCCTCCTAATTATGATACACGATATTGATGCTTTGGTTTTGGAAGAAAAGCTTTTCTTTTCACCATTTTCTTTATAATTAAAGTTCATCCGTGAAATGAGTCAAACGTGGATTCTAATAACAATCTCTTTTTTTTTTTTTGTGATTGGGCATTACAATCATGTTCTCCGCATTGGGATACACAATATTGATGCTTTGGTTTGGCAAGAAAAGCTTTTCTTGCCAACATTTTTCTCATAATTAAGGTTCATCTGTAAATTGGGATAAACTTGGATACTCATTATAATCTTCATTCATTTGGTTATTGGCACTACAATCATGTTCTCCACATTGGGATACATGATATTGATGCTTTGCTTTGACAAGAAAAGGTTTTCTTTCCAATATTTTCCTTATAATTAATGTTCCATGAAATAAAACAAAGTTGGGTGCTCATAATAATCTCTATTCTTTTTGTTTTGGGCACTACAATCATGTTTTTCTTATTGGGATAAACGATATTGACTCTTTGGATTTGTACGAAAAGCTTTTCTTTCCACCATTTCTTTATAATCGAAGTTCATCCATGAAATGAGTCGAACTTGGATTCTCATAATAATCTCTTTTTTTTTTTTGTGAGTAGGCACTACAATATTGTTCTCCACATTGGATACACGATATTGATGCTTTGGATTTACAAGAAAAGGTTTTCTTTCCACCATTTTCCATATAAATAAAGTCCATCCATGAAATGAGACAAACTATGATACTCAATATAATCTCCATTCTTGTTGTTAATGGCACTACAATCATGTTCTCCATATTGGGATACACGATATTGATGCTTTGGTTTGGTAAGAAAAGCTTTCCTTTCCACTATTTTCCTTATAATTAAAGTTCATCCATGAAACGAGAGAAACTTGGATACTCATTATAATCTCCATTCTCTTTGTTATTGGCACTACAATCATGTTCTCCATATTGGGATACATGATATTGACGCTTTGGTTTGGCAAGAAAAGGTTTTCTTTCTACCATTTTCCTTATAATCGAAGTTCATCTATGAAATGAGTCGAACTTGGATTCTCATAATAATCTCTTTTTTTTTTTTTGCGAGTAGGCACTACAATATTGTTCTCCACATTGGATATACAATATTGATGCTTTGGATTTACAAGAAAAGTTTTTCTTTCCACCATTTTCCGTATAAATAAAGTCCATCCATGAAATGAGACAAACTATGATACTCAATATAATCTCCATTCTTGTTGTTAATGGCACTACAATCATGTTCTCCATATTGGGATACACGATATTGATGCTTTGGTTTGGTAAGAAAAGCTTTCCTTTCCACTATTTTCCTTATAATTAAAGTTCATCCATGAAACGAGAGAAACTTGGATATTCATTATAATCTCCATTCTCTTTGTTATTGGCACTACAATCATGTTCTCCATATTGGGATACACGATATTAACGCTTTGGTTTGGCAAGAAAAGGTTTTCTTTCTACCATTTTCCTTATAATCAAAGTTCATCCATGAAATTAATCAATCTTGGATTCTCATAATAATCTCCATTCTTTTTGTGATTGGGCATTCTAATTACGTTATCCATATTAGGATACATGATAATGATACTTTGGATTTGCACAAAAAGGTTTTCTTTTCACCATTATCCTTTTAATCAAAGTTTATCCGTGAAATGAGTTAAACTTAGATTCTCATAATAATCTCCATACTTTTGTTATGGGCACTACAATTATGTTTGCCTCATTGTGGTACATGATATTGATGCTTTGATTGGGCAAGAAAAGCTTTTCTTTCTACCATTTTCCTTATTATTAAAGTTTATCCTTGAAATGAGACAAGCTTAGGTATTCATTATAATCTCTATTCTTTTTGTTATTGGCACAACAATCATGTTCTCCACATTGGCATGCATGATATTGAAGCTTTGAATTTGCAAGAAAAGCTTTTCTTTCCACCATTTTCCTCATAATCAATGTTCATTCATGACATGAAACAAACTTGGATGCTCGTAAGAATCTTCATTTTTTTGTCATTGGGCATTACAATCATGGTCTCCTAATTTCTATACACAATATTGATGCTTTGGTTTAGGAAGAAAAGCTTTTCTTTTCGTAATTTTCATTATAATCAAAGTTCATCCATGAAATGAGTCAAACTTGGAATCTAATACCAATCTCTATTTTTTTTTTTTTGTGATTGGGCATTACAATCATGTTCTCCGCATTAGGATACATAATATTGATGCTTTGGTTTGGCAAGAAAAGCCTTTTTTGCTAACATTTTTCTTATAATTAAGGTTCATTCGCAAAATGGGATAAACTTGGATACTCATTATAATCTCCATTCATTTTGTTATTGGCACTACAATCATGTTCTCCATATTAGGATACATGATATTGATGCTTTGCTTTGACAAGAAAAAGTTTTCTTTCCACCATTTTCCTTATAATTAATGTTCCATGAAATAAGACAAAGTTGGGTGTGCATAATAATCTCTATTTTTTTTGTTATGGGCACTACAATCATGTTCTTCTTATTGGGATACACGATATTAATGCTTTGGATTTGTAAAAAAAGCTTTTCTTTCCATCATTTTCTTTATAATCGAAGTTTATCCGTGAAATGAGTCAAACTTGGATTCTCGTAGTAATCTTTATTTTTTTTGTGATTGGGCATTAAAATATTATTCTCCACATTGGATACACGATATTGATGCTTTGGATTTGCAAGAAAAGTTTTTCTTTCCACCATTTTCCCTATAATTAAGTCCATCCATGAAATAAGACATACTAGGATACTCAATATAATCTCCATTCTTGTTGTTATGGGCACTACAATCATGTTCTTCCTATTGGGATACACGATATTAATGCTTTGGATTTGTAAAAAAAGCTTTTCTTTCCATCATTTTCTTTATAATCGAAGTTTATCCGTGAAATGAGTCAAACTTGGATTCTCGTAGTAATCTTTATTTTTTTTGTGATTGGGCATTAAAATATTATTCTCCACATTGGATACACGATATTGATGCTTTGGATTTGCAAGAAAAGTTTTTCTTTCCACCATTTTCCCTATAATTAAGTCCATCCATGAAATAAGACATACTAGGATACTCAATATAATCTCCATTCTTGTTGTTAGTGGCGCTATAATCATGTTCTCCATATTCGGATACACGATATTAATGCTTTGGTTTGGTAAGAAAAGCTTTCCTTTCCACCATTTTCCTTATAATTAAAGTTCATCTATGAAATGAGACAAACTTGGATTCTCATTATAATCTCCATTCTCTTTGTTATTGGTACTACAATCATGTTCTCTATATTGGGATAGACGATATTGATGCTTTGGTTTGGCAAGAAAAGGTTTTCTTTCCACCATTTTCCTTATAATTAATGTTCCATGAAATAAGACAAAGTTGGGTGTGCATAATAATCT